>OU342746.1:188886764-189115890 GCA_910589775.1 Avena eriantha | reverse complement strand
TGATTCATGATGATATTATTGTTTATGATCTTACCTGCAAGTTGTATACACATATTGTTGTCCGGAACCCGAGGCCCCGAAGTGACAAGAATCGGGATAACCGGAGGGGATGGCTATGATGTGAGGATCACGTGTGTTCACGGAGTGTTAATGCTTTGCTCCAGTGCTCTATTAAAAGGAGCACCTTAATTGTCAGTAGATTCCCTAGAGGCCCCGCTGCAACAGGCTGGCTGGACAAAAGATGTTGTGCAAGTTCTCATTACGAGCACGTATGACTATATATGGAACACATGCCTATGATTATTTAGTACTTGGATGCTTTATCTTATTTATCTGCAAATGCCCTATGTCTTGATTGTTAAATGAATTGTCTTGTCCATGCAACGCCCGTCCATCAATTCCTATGCCTACCGCGCCTTAATCCTACTGTTTACTGCAATTGTTACTACTGTCTTTACTTTTACTACTGCTATGACTTTTCTATTGCTACTACAAAACCGGTTCTACTGATAAACTAGTGCGAGTAAGATTGTTTCCAGGTGCAACTGAATTGACAACTCAGTTGTTAAGGCTTATAAATATTATTTGGCTCCCCTTGTGTCGAATCAATAAATTGGGTTTTACTTCCCTCGAAGACTGTTGCGATCCCCTATACTTGTGGGTCATCACCAGATATAGCGCATGCCACCCTGGGATTGCCGCACTCTACCCCGGAGCTCACCTAAATGAACCGGAGAATAAGCCGATTTACCATTAGCTCGCAGGTGATGCTTCGCACGTCCATCTAGTAGGGATAAGGGCCTGATGGGGATATGCCAAAGGGGGTATGCCCAGCAGGATGTTCCGATTGGGCAAAAGGGCCTGCGAGTGCGTCCGAAAGACGGCGACTGGGCTACGAAGGAAGGAAAGGCCCAGCGACTGGCGACTAGAAGCCCAGGAGTGTAGCAGAAGCCCAGTCGGACTAGGTCAAAGTCTTCGGATCCTTATCTTGTTCGGTGATATCTTGTAAACCCTAGCGAGGTGCTTCATATATAAACCTCCCTAGGGTATCCTGGAGACTTACGTTCCATCATACACCCCCTCAAGTGGCTCGCTGCCTAGCCGCCGAGCTCGGCACCCCTATAACTCGCTCTCTCATAATCTAATCTAGCAGGAGTAGGTCTTTACCCTCCGGGGGGCCGAACCTGCGTCAACCCATGTGCATCCGCCCCATCTCGCACCGCAGATGGCCGCCAACTCTTCCTCACGAAACACTCAATCGTTGCCAATGGCAGCGACTGCCGTGGCCATTTCCACGATAGTGGCGCCCACCGTGGGGCATAGCGGGACTGGCCTGAGTTCTGCAGCGAGACCCTACTCGCCGATCGATCGGCTGCTCGCCACCGGTTGCATGATAGCCATCGGCGGGATCTTACAGATCCTGCCCAGCAGCTACATCTCGGCGTCACGTCCGGTCACTCACGCTGCGGTGATGTCGGTCGGCTCCATCAACCTCTTCGTCGGCTTCACTGGCGCGATCGACCCAGCCGCGACGGTGATCGTCGGCGGATCGCCTCCACACCACGATCTGCTTTCGGAGGAGCGGGTCCACTCCATCAGGGGTCTCGTCACCGAGTACGACTCGGCCGCCAGCGATGCGGTCGAGACCAACACCACCACCAACGACGACACCCTAAACGATGACGCCGACTCCGTGACCCCTGCATCAGTCGACGGATCCATCACCGCCGCATCACGGGAGGACTCCATCACGCGAGTCTCCAACCCCGAGGACTTCGAGGACCCCTCCATCCTGGGGATCTTCGACTCCGATTCCGGCTCGGAATCCCCCGAGGATTTTTGCGCCAGATCCAATCACTTCAACGCGATCTACATGGCGGGCAGCACGGTTGCCCCGCCATATCTGTTCTCCACGCTGATCCCGCCGATTGCGACGGCCACGGAGGTGGAGCAAGCCCGCCTGCGGCTCGCGGAGGCACAACGCAACGAACTCGCCGAGCGTGAGAAATACCGCCTTGAACGATAGACGGCGCGGGAGCTGTCGCTCTATCAGCAGCGCCGCATCAGGACCCACCTGAACTCCAACGTTCAGGGCCGCGTCCTGAACTTCAATGATGAAGGCGACCCCACACGTGCCGCCGAGCGCGAATAGTGCGAGAACGCGCCGCCAGGCGGGAGAAACCCCGCAAGACCACCACCTGGTACGCCGGCGACTGGGGCCCCTCCACCACCCATGGGCCGCGCGCCCCCACCAGACCAACCACGGATCATCATCTTGCCTCAAGCCCGTACGCCAATGGGCTACCCCTATATTCCACCCCGATGGACAACGTCGTCGCGGCCGACGCCGCGATCGCCAACCTCGACGTCCAAGGCGACGGCGCGCTACAGATCCAGTACGCCAAGGCCCTACTCGTCAGGGCTGTCGAGCAAAAAGCCGCGAGAGTCGACCCGCGGGGGCGGATGTACTCCCGCTCATCAGCAAGCAGGGCGGCATCAAGCGGCCACCCCACCGTGGCTAACGTATTAGTTTGCCCACCACCCCAGCCCCTGGCGAACCAACCACGGGCCGCCAATCCCGCGTTGTCAACCAACGAGCCGAGACCGGCGAACAACACGGTCGCTGCCAACGGACAGCCCCTCGATGCCCAAACGAACATCATCAACAATCAGGTGTGGCGGTCGTGCCAGCCCTACGACCTGTGGCACACCCTCACCAACCGCGGCGACCCGGAACCACGAGGCTCGCTCAGCCGAGTCGGACCGCAATGCTTTGGACCAATGATTCGCGGGGAAAAATACCACGCCAACTTCAAGGCCCCCAAGGAGATCGAGAAGTACGACCCGATGTACGACCCCGCTGTCTGGCTAGATACATACCTCATGGCAATGGGGATCGCAGGCCATACCGACCTGCTCGCCGCTCGCTACATCTCCCTAATGATGGAGGGTGCGACTCGGCAATGGATCAACACGCTCCCCGCCGACAGCATCGACTCCTGGGAAGAAATGTGGGACGCCTTCGTCAGGAACTTCGAGGGCTCCTACACCCATGCCACCACCATAGAGGACCTGGAGCCATGCATCCAGGGACAACGCGAGTCGACTCGCCGGTGGATCCAAAGATGGCAAGAACTATGGATAAACGCCTCCGGCATCCACCCAGACACGGCGATACACTGCTTCAAGAACGCGTGCCGGTACGAACCCCTGGTCGCCAAGATCAAGAGGGTCTACCGGACGCACGACAACATCCCTGACCTCCTCGAGATCGCCAAGCGCTATGCGGAGGAGGACCCCAATCAAGACTCCGATGACGAGTCGGGAGGAAGACGCCGCACTAGCATCCACGACAGCGGGCGCCTACGCGACATGCACTACAGCAACACCCGCATCACCGGCAAGCGCCGCACGGACAGGCGAGTCGACTTTGTCACCAACGCTGGCTATGGCCAGCGCGACTCCAAGAACTACCGCCGCGACGGAGGAAACTGTGGCGCCCCGCAAAAACCACTACTAGAAAATCGCGTTGTTTTTGTGCATTGCATCGACATGACCGCATGCTCATGTCATCATGCCACCTTGCATTTGAGCATCGTCATGTCATCTTGCATTTGTTTGCATAAAACTATTTTTGAAAAGCCTGTTTTTGTTTTCTAAACGCCCCGTCTTTATTTCAAATCAAAACCCGGGTCTCCGGCTTATTTTGTTTCGTCTTCCAACGGTTTGAAAAAGCCTCGTTTTCAATAAATAAAATATTCAAATTATTTTTGGGAGGCAGCCAGCCAGGCCCGAAAGCCTAGCCGACCACCTCCAGATAAAAATCCTACCCCAGAATCTACCCCAACCTTTTCTACCAAAAACCCTACCCAGCCCCAGCCACCTCACTCCCACCAATTGCCGCTCGCCACCTCAGCCTGTTCCGCCTTTTGTCCCACTCGCGCGTGACCCCGCCCCCACCTGGCGCGCCCCACTCCCTCTTCCCGCCCGCTCCCTACTGCCACCTGACCCGACCACCTCGCACCCCGCACCTGGCCCCACCTGCCGCGCGCCCAACCACCTATCGCGCCCACGCCCTTCTCTCTCCCCTCCTCCCTCATCCCGCGTCCCCGCCGCCAGCGCTCGCCCAGCACGCCGCCAGAGATGCCACGACCGCCGCCGCCCAGACCCGCGCTTCGCCGCCGCCCTCCTCCGTCGCGTCGCCGCCGCCTCCCTCAAGCTCCTCCACCCCGGGCCGCTCGTCCCCGCCGCATCCCCGGCGCCTTCCTCCTGACTCCCCAGCTCCTCGCCGCCGCCAGATCCCAGCTCCGCGTCGCCCGAGCCAGCCCGCCTCCCCGACCTCGCCGTCTCCTGAGCCCGTCTGCCGGCCTCGCCGCCTTCCCGCTTGAGCTCCTCTGCCCCTTCCGCGTCCGCCGCGAGGTCCTCCTCTGCCGCCAATAACCGCCACCCCGCCCCGTCTCTATCCTAGATCGACACCGCTGCCAGGAGACAGCCGCCGCGACCCCTCCTGGCGCCGTCGCCCTTGCCCCCTGCGCATGGCCGCTGCCTCTGCCGCGTCGCCGCCTCGCTCCGGTCGCCGCGCATCTGACCAGGCCCGAGGCCGCCGCTCGCTTCGCCGACCTCTGCAACTACTCACCGCCGGCCGGAACCTCGTCCACGCCGCTGCCGTTTTCCCACCCTGCGAGCCTGCGTCCGTGTGTTCCTGTACAGGTGCTGCGAATAGGTGCCGGTACCTAGATGCTATCTGTGTATTTGTTCCTGGCCCAACGTTTGCAGATCTTGTGTTGCCTCGTGACAGCTGTTGCCCCTAGTGCTCCGCTTGTTCCGTATTCTTGTAGGGATCCGGGATGATAGTGCTGAAGATTGAGACCGACACAATATGGGACCTCAAGGACTGCGCATGACCATTGACCCTGAACAAGTGCGCCATCGATCAAAGACTCCGAGACCCGAACGCCAAGTTCGCCAAGGCCCCGAACCCCGACCCCGGAACCAAAAGGCGGACCCGAAGACCACGAGTCCTTCTTCATGGATCTGATGGCCAGACCCGAAGACCAATCCCGAACCCGGCGCCATGACAAGTTCTCCATTCTAGAACGCCATGATCTCCTTCACGAATCCGAAGACCCCGTCGAACCCCGAAACCCTAGATCTTCGGAACCACATGTGATTCCCTTTTCCGAGATCCCTATTTTTATAATAAATGAGATATACCTACTGCATATTAAATTGTTCATGTCGCATACATATTGTGTGGTTTGGTTTGGGGGCATTATATTGGTTCACCTAAATTAAATATGGAGTGTTTATGCGGGATATCTTTGTCTTATACCGGACTCTATTTAAATTGCGTAGCGAACCGATGACCTATTTCGCCTTGTTAATACAACATTTAAATTGCGGGGTTTTCTAAACAACTTGAACCGTTTAATTAAATTTTCGGGACCCCGGTTCCGCTTAATATTGCCTAATTGCACCGCATCTGTGCCATGCCATGCATCATATCATAAGCATGCTGGATATTCTGCCATAGTATTAAATATTGCATCCGGTGTTTCTTCTAGTGTTTGCTTCTTCGCGGATTAGGCCAATGAGTGAATGCGAGTACCGACAAGTTCTCCGGATATGATCCTTCGGCAGTGTTTTCCCAGGCGAGCATTCTCCCCCTATCTACCTATTTTGCATTTATAGTCTTTATTTCCTCTTGTTGATCTATTGCTACCCGTGTCGTGATGCTTTAGTTTCCGTGCACCAGTTATATCCCGTGCAGCCTCTATATTGCCTTGGACACCTCCTATTACCTGTGTTTGGTAGATAGCGGGCCTTGCGAGTCGTAGTGCTTGCTCAGGTGTGATCTTGTGCTGTCAAGTACCATAGTTGTTGGAATGATGGCAGATGTTTATTGGTGGAGATGCTTATTGGTGGAGATTATCATGACTTTAAATACAACTACTAAAATGCTAGATATAACTAATGCAGAGGCATCGGTGGGCAATAGATGTTATTTGGTTCTTCCACGCTCACTTGTGTCCCGTAGGACCCCAAGTACTTGATACCTGTTCCTTGATTTTTCGCACTATCCACATCCGGGAGGCCTTATGGACCCCCCTGAGCCAGAGCTTGATTCATTTCTATTTCTTGGGGCCACAAAGTAGTTTGGGGCTTTATTAATATCCTGTACTTATGCCATGCTTTACTGCTTTATTTAAGATTGTGCGTGGAACACCTGTACTGTTTTGGGACGTGTAATGTTTTCGCGGTATCGACAAGCCCAGTCACACTTTCGGGTTCCCAGTCGTTTACAGCCATTGACACAAACCCTGGGTCCGTTCCGGAGCCGGCCAACTTCGTTGCGGGTAGCTTAGTGGGGTGGCCGCCTGAAATATTTTATGAATCCTGTGATCACTTTGTCGTGAATGCCTCGTTGGGTTTTGAGTTGGTTTTTCCGAGGTTGATCGAGTGTGTGTTGCTATTTGTGCACCCCTACAGGGTCAAACTTTCTGAAAGCCGTGTCCGTGGTTATGGACGACTTGGAGCACAGTATCTCGATCATAGACAAGCATAACTAAATTAGTGCTATAAATTTGACTTAATATGTGACTAGTAATCAGCTCAAGTATAACAGAATGGATATTAAAACTGCCAACAACTGGTGGATCTTGGTCGTATCATGTTCTGATATACCTGCCTAGTAAGTATTACAACTCTAATGGAATGTGATAAAAGTGTCAACAAATGTTGGGTTTTGGTATTCCTCCGGACAAATATATCTGACTAATAAATGTCCCAACTACAATAGAATGGTAATTAAACTGCCCACTACTTATGCTATCAGGACAGCCCACGCTATCTATATCTGACTAGTAAGTGCTTCAATTATAATGGAATGAATAAAACTGCCAACTGTGTGAGTTCCTTGGTCCGACTTCCTCGTTTGGTCTCGAGGGGGAAATACTAGGATGGGTTTGTTTGGTGATAGCTTCAGGTTGGATCCGAATAGGTCTTTCTTACCCCTCTCTAATAGCCGCTAGTGATACCGAGTCTCTATAGGTTGTTTAGTGCCGCTGCGCTGCCGCTTCAGCCCACCATACCTATGTAGGCGAGAGCCGCCGAATTCTAGCCTCGCCGTGTACTGGCCTCAGTACTGACGCTCCTCTTTCTCCTTTGCCCTTTGTCGGCACCCCTTTTGTTTTAGCAGGTTTGAGATCGCCGTCGTTAGCAGGGTTACCCTTCCGGCTTGGCCTGGGCAAGGGTTATGGACGCCATTGGTTATTCTTCAGGGCTCTTAGCCCCATTTGCATCTTGTCCGTAGACGGACGCTCTATCGTTTTCAAGGTGATTTGGATCTTTGTACTGTATATCTGTATTCTTGACTCATGGAGTCGTGTTGTATATATATCTGTTCTGTGGGTCCCATCGAGGACTGTTGTGTAATGGTATTACTTCGAATTCCACCCGCACGAAAGTGCCTGGTGGGCGTCCTTCAATCGTTTCTATGCGGGTTTAGCGGGAAGCGCTAAAACTTGCATAGGGCCGATTCGAGGGTGTTACAGAGTGGTATCAGAGCTCAGCAGTTGCGATACCCCACAAGTCCAGCCTGTAGGATAACCTAGCTAACGGCCGAAGTAGAGTATCGAAACTATTTTGCAAAAATCAGTTGGATAGATCTGATTAGGTCTGATTTTACTCCTTACCCCTCTGCTGTTCTCCTCTTACCTCTGCGTGTTTTGAATCTATTCTCTTATCTTTTCTTTGAGTCCAGGATTTCTCGTGGTTGGGTTTCCGTCGTACCTTCAGGGTTTCGCTTCCTTCTTTGGTAACGGCGTTGCTACATCCGGTCTTCGTGCTATCGGAGTGATCCTTTATCTGTGGTACCATTCTTTGTTCCTTGTTTGTGCCTTCCGGTGTTTTCCGACGCGACGACATCCTCTACGCCAGATCCGATGTAGAGTCTGCATCACTCCTTTGTTTCCGAATCTCGTTTGTCAAGATCTTCAGTCTAATTCCGAGAGTTGGTTGCATAATTCAACTATTCGTGTACCGAGTAATGTTTTGAGTGCGGGATGGAGTCATGACCATACCACTACTCTTATCATTCGCTCTTGTACATCGAATCGTTGGAGCCAGCAATTTTACTCCGTCCACGGAAGCTAGAGGTGGCTTTATTTGTTGATACCTCTATCTTCGCCTTTTGTTTTCGGAGTGTTCTCTCGACGATCAGGGACAACGACCTCTTGTTAGTGGTGTCGCGAGGATCGACACGAAGCGAGAAGATTCAGATTGCCGACCTTCTTTCCGGTACCATGAGGCGGATCTCGAGGGCGAGATCCATTGTTAGTGGTGTCGAATTGTGGCACCCCGCAAAAACCACTACTAGAAAATCGCGTTGTTTTTGTGCATTGCATCGTCATGACCGCATGCTCATGTCATCATGCCACCTTGCATTTGAGCATCGTCATGTCATCTTGCATTTGTTTGCATAAAACTATTTTCGAAAAGCCTGTTTTTGTTTTCTAAACGCCCCGTCTTTATTTCAAATCAAAACCCGGGTCTCCGGATTATTTTGTTTCGTCTTCCAACGGTTTGCAAAAGCCTCGTTTTCAATAAACAAAATATTCAAATTATTTTTGGGAGGCAGCCAGCCAGGCCCGAAAGCCTAGCCGGCCACCTCCAGATAAAAATCCTACCCCAACCTTTTCTACCAAAAACCCTACCCTTTTGCCTACCCAGCCCTAGCCACCTCACTCCACCAATTGCCGCTCGCCACCTCAGCCCGCGCCGCCATTTTCCCCGCTCGCGCGTGACCCCGCCCCCACCTGGCGCGCCCCACTCCCTCTTCCCGCCCGCTCCCCACTGCCACCTGACCCGACCACCTCGCACCCCGCGCCTGGCCCCACCTGCCGCGCGCCCAACCACCTATCATGCCCACGCCCTTCTCTCTCCCATCCTCCCTCATCCCGCGTCCCCACCGCCAACGCTCGCCCAGCACGCCGCCAGAGACGCCACGACCGCCGCCGCTCGGACCCGCGCTTCGCCGCCGCCCTCCTCCGTCGCGTCGCCGCCGCCTCCCTCAAGCTCCTCCACCCCGGACCGCTCGTCGCCGCCGCGTCCCCGGCGCCTTCCTCCCGACTCCCCAGCTCCTCGCCGCCGCCAGATCCCAGCTCCGCGTCGCTCGAGCTGGCCCGCCTCCCCGACCTCGCCGTCTCCTGAGCCCGTCCGCCGGCCTCGCCGCCTTCCCGCTCGAGCTCCTCTGCCCCTTCCGCGTCCGCCGCGAGGTCCTCCTCTGCCACCAATAACCGCCACCCCGCCCCGTCTCTGTCCTAGATCGACACCGCTGCAGACTGGGAAGAAGCACAGCAGCTAGAGAAGCTCCCATACCTCCACTACTGGTCGCCCCATTTTGACGGCTCCAAGAACGCCGATGGCGCAGGGGCTGGGGTCATCCTAACCTCCCCCAAAGGGGACAAGCTCTGCTACATGCTCCACCTCAACTTCAAGCCCTGCACCAACAACATGGCAGAATATGAGGCCCTCCTTCACAGCATGAGAGCCGCCAAGGAGATGAACGTCAACCGCCTACGATGCTATGGCGACTCCGACCTAGTCGCTGGCCAAGTCGCCGAGACATGCGACGCCGTCTCCCCAACAATGATCACGTACCGCCAAGCCGTCGACCAGTTGGGGAGACACTTCGACGGCTACTCCGTCGAGTGGATTGACAGGCGCAAAAATGAGGAGGCAAATGCCCTCTCCCGCATTGGATTGACCCGACAAGCGCCACCAGTAGGCGTCTTCCTCAACATCATCCACAAACCTTCGGTCAATCCACAAAAGGAGAACGACGTCAGGATCCCACTGCAACCAGAACCGGCCTTAGTCGCCATGGTTGTGGAACCTAGCGACTGGACAACACCATACGTCACCTTCCTGGAACACAAACTCTTACCGAGCAATGAGACAGAGGTGCGAATGATCGTGCGCCACTGCAAATCCTTAATCATCATCAACGGCGAGCTCCACAAATGCAGCGTGACCGGCGTGTTCCAGCGCAGCGTATAGCCAGAAGAAGGCCGCAACATCCTCCAGGACATTCACGCCGGCGACTGCGGCCATCACGCCAGCGCCAAGTCACTAGTCGCCAAGGCCATGCGGCACGGTTTCTACTGGCTCACCGCACACGCCGACGCCACCAACATCGTCCAACGTTGCGTCGGGTGCCAAAAGTACGCCAACCAGACGCACCTTCCTGGCTCGGCACTCAAGACCATCCCCATCACGTGGCCATTCGCCGTATGGGGCATGGACATGGTAGGCCCGTTCTCGAAGGCCCCGTATGGCTTCACTCACCTCCTGGTCGTAGTCGACAAGTTCACCAAATGGGTCGAGGCCAAGCCGATTAAAAAGTGCGACGGCAAGATGGCCACCAAGTTCCTACGCGAACTCATCTACTAGTACGGCTACCCGCATAGCATCATAACAGACAACAGCACAAACTTTGCCAAGGGGGCCATGACGGAGTTCTGTGAAGAACACGACATCCGACTCGACCTCGCATCAGTCGCTCACTCGGAGTCTAATGGCCAAGCAGAACGTGCCAACCAGAGCGTCCTCCATGGGCTCTAGCCGCGACTCCAGGTTACCCTCGAGCGCACCCCAGGATGCTGGGTCGACGAGATCCCCTCTGTGATATGGGGGATTCGCACCACCGGGTTCACGCCCTTCTTCATGGTGTATGGCGCCGTGGCTGTAATGCCAACCGATCTGGAGCATGACTCACCTCGAGTCGCCAACTACGTCGAGGCGGCCAACGAGGTTGCCCGCCAAGACAGCATCGATCAACTCGACCAGGCACGCGACCTGGCTCACTCCCGCACCACAATATACCAGCAAGGACTCCGCCGCTACCACAGCCGCCGAGTGCGAACTCGCACCTTCCAGGAAGGCGACCTGGTCCTACGACTGGCCCAAGACAAGAAGGGCATGCACAAACTCTCCCCCCCATGGGAGGGACCGTTCGCCATAGGCCGAGTCCTTGGCAATGATGCCTACTACCTCATCGACATACGGGGTGACGACCAACTGGAGGTCGGGAGGCCATGGAATGTAAACCTCCTCAGGAAGTTCTATACTTAGAGCATCACATTGCACTCCATCGGAATATCTAATGAAATTCATCCGGATCGCACAAATTGTGTCCATTCGCCATATTCTTGTGCCACTTGCACTCGTACATACTAGCAATACGCTACTTATGGAAGTCAACCTCTGGTCGAGCGACCGGCGCAGCTAAGTAGTGCGGCACAAGGGCACCTAAAATATTAGGGCCTTGGGTCGTCCACGAAAAACGCCAACCCAGAGCCGCCATTGGAGTCGCCTAGCCCGACTGGCCCACCGGCCCAAGACAACCGGTACACGCTTCCCACAGCGACCTGTCCCTCCCACCCTCGTGCAAAGTGACTCGAACGGTTAAGTACCACGCACGGGGACCCCTCAAAATGGGAACCCCCACGTGGCTCGAGAACACACCAAGTAAGAGAGCTGCCTAGGACTCGCCAAGCGACTGGCTCTCTGGGCCAGGGGAGGAGACGCGTTACAAACAACGCACTCACAACCTGCATCAGGTGCATCACCAATATGGTCGGGCGCCACGCTCGGGGACTCGCTTCTAAGTCAGTCCTACTCACGCTCGGGGACTCGCCACTCAGAAGACGCGAGGGTAAAATAAAATACATAAACAAACCAGTACACATAAGTATACAATCGAGTTATACCCCATTAAAGGGCGGACACGCTCGGGGACTCGCTCAATCAAAGCAATGCACACCACACATCCTTAGTCGCAATACGAGACGATCGACTCCCCTTGGATTATTTTGCAAAAATATCTTATAGCATTCTCCAGTTGGCATACATCACAACTTGGACAATTACATTGTTTACTCCACATGCCCTGATGAAGAAGCAGCGCCACCCCCCTTGACGCGCACAAAAGGCTGCCACGGGTTCGTCGGGTACGTTGTCAGCGACTTCGACAACGACGACCGGAAGGGCTGCTCCGACTTCATGTCGCGGTGCTCCGGCTCGGGGTCGCCAGGCGCCAACACCATCTCCTGATACGGCAACAGATCCCCCATCACCAAGACATGATCGGCGTAAGGGGTGGCCTTCGCAGTCAGCTTCAACACCTCTGACATCTCCACCGTGCCGGTCACCGACGGATACCCACTCGTCACATCGTCAAGGTCGAAGTCGTCGGGGAAATGGGCGAGACCCAAGCTCAACGCTGTGGCGGCCCCGCACCTAAACGCTAAGCACGCCATCCACTCCACAACGGCGGGCACCTCTTCCAGATAGCGCCACACCTCCGTAAGCCCCCCAGGAATAACCTCGGTGGGGGACATGCCCTGAAGAGCCGCTTGGACGCATAACGCCGAGGTCGTTGCCACATTCACCATGGCATTCACGCACTACGAGGCATTGTAAGTCTGCACCACCGGGTCGCTTTGGCCTACCACAGCTGCAAAGTCAGGTGTCAAAGGAACTATGAAACCCCCAAAGCAGGGACTCGACAAAAGGGCCAGGCAAAGATAGAGACTCACCAAGGAGTTTGTGGCAGTTCTCCTTGACGTGCTTCTCCAAGGTAGTTTGCTCGTTGTGCAGCCCCACGATGATGGAATCCATGGCTTTGCGTTCTTCCTCAGCCGCAACGACGACAGCCTTCGCCCGCTCCTCCGAAGAAATCGAGGCCGCTTTCGCCTCCTCCAAGTCCTTGACTAGGGAGGATATTCGTCCATTCGCCGCGTCCATCTCGGCGACCAGAACATACCCCTCACGGGCCTTGGAGATCTCAGCCGAAAAACCATCTGCAAGAGCCCATCAGCATACTATACACGACTAGCTCACACTCGAAAGAGAAGAGTAAAGACAAACAGATACTCACCAATAGTTTCCTGAAGCCGCTGATTCACCTCTTGTGCTTCGCGCAAATCACGCTCCAAGCGCTCTCTCGTGGCCTGCCGATCGGTCGACTCCCTTTGCAACCCCTGCAAACAAACACCTCGCCTCAGCATTTGGCAAAACAACACCCAATTCCCAGTCGCTGAAATTCAGCGACCAGGAACTCGAGGACTGGAGAAGGAAATAGAAAATCAATTCCTAGCCGTCGAAATTCAGCGACTAGGAATTCGGGGACTGGAAAGGAGCAAGTGGTTCAGTTCCCAGACGCTGACATTCAGCGACCAGGAACTCGGGGAGTGGACATACCTGAATAGCAGCGCCGAGCATCTTGTGAAGTTCTCCGGCGTCAGTCGACGGGATCATGAAGGAAGTACGCCCGCGGCGGGACCCAATGTCTGCATCCACGATTTTGGGACTCTGTGGAGACTGCGTGTCCACCACACCTGGAAACCCCCTCGCCATGAAACGCGGGAACGTCGCCGACGCTCTGGCGGGGGCGCTAGTTCTCGGGACCGGCGCTTCCGGCACGGACGCCGCCAAGGCTGGTTCCGATCGCGTCGTCACCACCTCTTCGGCGACTGGTGCAGCGGCTGACTCCGTAGCGCTACCCTTGGTCGCAGCGTCGTCGGCGCCCCCTTCTGCTTCTTCATGACCTCGACGGTCGCCACATCTCCGGTGGCCTTTCACTTCTTGGGTAGGTCGCCCTCTCCCATGTCAGTGGCCGGTGGAATCTTAGCAGCCAAAGGACGGCCAATCTTCTTGGCCCCCGACCTGCACGAGCCCCCTCAATCAATATAGTGACAAAAGAAAAGAGCAAGGTGAATTGGGATGAGGGAGTAGTACTTACTTGGCGACTGGAAGGACGCGAAGCCTGGTGCTAATATGGGCGGGCTTGTCCAACTCGGGACCCAACTTGCGGCTAAGCCCCCTCTCGAAGACGTCTGAAGCCCACGAAACCGAGGGCTTCCGTGACGACGAAGCTGCAGTCGCTGGGATCTCCGGCTCTGACGCGGCCGCCCTTGATGGCTATGGCGACTTGGACGCCATCGCCTCAGCCGCTTCTTGGCTTGGAACCCCTGAGGCCGTCGGCGCGATCGCCGCTAGGGGAACCTCTACCACTACCTCTGTGTCCTCGCCCTCCAACCCCTTTGTCGGGACTGCATCCTTTGGGGCCTTGTGCGAGACTTCGTGAGAACCTTCATCGTCGGAATCGTCATCCGACTCGAACACCACCGCTGACTTGGCCGGCGACGCAGGCCTCTTTGCTGGCGACTTGGGCCGGTGTGCGGGCTTTGACAGCGTGGCGGTGCGCCGGGACATATGCTCTTGTGCGACCGCGTCACCTTCGTCGTGCTCGTCCAGGCTACGGCTCGCCACGACTTCATGTTGTCTCTGCATGCGGGTCATGCAAGCCACAGGCGCTGGGGGAGGGACCTCTTCCTCCTCCCCGTCATTGTCGGAAGGGTCCCCCTCGGAGTCTTCCTCCAGTTCCTGGGGAACCTCTTCATCAAGCGGAGGGAGCCAGCCCTCCAACACCTGAAATAGCTGGAAACCACCACAAGTAAAACACCAAGCGAGGATGCTGAAATTGAGACATGGACATAGCGATTGGAAAGAGAACTTACTGTAGGGGCTTCATTCCTCACAGGAGTGTACGGGGCGACCCCGACCGCCACACTGGTGAACTCTGCATCGGTGATCTTCTTCATGGCGGCCTTGTAGTCCTCGGCCTCCCATGACTCCTTGCTGGTTCGATATGGGTCATGCTTCCCACTATATTCATACATCTAGTGCGGTCGAGCCGCCAGCGGAACCAGGCGCCGCCCGAGCCAGCAGTTGTAGAGGTTGATCGGAATCAACCCCTGGTCCTTCAGCTTCTAGATCTAATCCATCATTTTCACGACGGCCATCCGTTGATCTTCGGGAAGCTTCTTCGGTGCCAACCGACAGGGCTCGCTCCTCTCGGCGACGAACTCGAGAAGAGCCACCTCGCTAGAGGGAGTGGCTTCCTTGACGTAGAACCATCTCTTCTTCCACTCGCTGACGGCCTTCTTCGATAGGAGGAGCTTGACAAAGTTGGCCTTCGTCTTCAGTTGAAATGTGACTCCGCCTGCGGCCAGCATCAAGCCGCTGGATGCCTCGCGCCCGATGCGGCCATGGAAGAGCTCCAGCCATAGCGAGAAATACAGCATGCAGCCAAGGTAACATTCGCAGAAGGCGACAAAGATCGCCAGCTGCTCGATGCTGTGCGGACCAAGATCCGATGGCTTGATCGCGTAATACGCACAGAAGCGGCGGAAAAAGAGTGAGGTCGGGAATCCCAAACCCGGCCCCTCTCAAGATGACTGGGGAAGCTGATGAACTCGCCAGGTCGTGGCTTCGGCTCGGTCTCGGAGGAGGGGGGAACCCGCCAATTCCCCTTGCAGAGCACTCCAGCATCCTCGAAAGATCTAAGCTGGGCCTTGGTACACTTGGATTTCCCCCATGAGCCTTTGGGAGGCGCCATCGGGTAGGATGTGGAATTGCACGATGTGGAAAGAACTAGTCGGAAGGATGTAGGCAGGAAGATTGGAGGTAGGAAGAACGAATGAGGAAGAATGAAGAATGCGAAGAAAGTCTGCGGAGCTGAACCATCACTCCCCTTATATGGGAAACGCCACCCGCCAAAATCGGGGTAGCCGTTACTCACGGTAAATACGCCGAAGTTACTGTTGGAAATTCCAACGGATAGTTTGACCAGATTTGACGGTCCAACTCCTTTACTTCACCTGGAACCCGCCAGTCTTTCCATTCGCCAAGACGACGACTTGGCGACAGTAACATTCACTGAGACGACGAGTAGAAACATGGGGAAATTCTCCTTGGTTCTAATAGAGTCCATCGCCGACTCGACTGGACGCCCAAATTGGGCTCGCCTACTCCGAACGCCAAAAGGACGCCTGCGCCTGCATCAACGATGGCCTCGGGGACTACTGATGGGGATATGCCAAAGGGGGTATGCCTAGCAGGACGTTCCGATTGGGCCAAAGGGCCTGCGAGTGTGTCCGAAAGATGGTGACTGGACTACGAAGGAAGGAAAGGCCCAGCGACTGGCGACTAGAAGCCCAGTCGGACTAGGTCAAAGTCTCTGGATCCTTATCTTGTTTGGTGATAGCTTGTAAACCCTAGCGAGGTGCTTCATATATAAACCTCCCTAGGGTATCATGGAGACTTACGTTCCATCACACACCCCCCCCAAGCGACTCGCTGCCTAGCCGCCGAGCTCGCCACCCCTGTAACTCACTCTCTCATAATCTAATCTAGCAGGAGTAGGTCTTTACCCTCCGGGGGGCCGAACCTGGGTAAACCCATGTGCATCCTCCCCCATCTCGCACCGCAGATGGCCGCCAACTCTTCCTCACGAAACACTCAATCGCTGCCAGTGGCAGCGACTGCTGTGGCCATTTCCACGACAGGGCCTTTATAGTTAGGTCGGTTACCCATCACCGTCCCTCATTGTAGACCCACTCCTTGTCGCCGACAAGTACTAAGGCATGCAGAGCTCTATCATGACAAGCCTAGAAGAAGAGAAGTCGGTTGTCAAGTTTGAGAAGGAATTTCCTGATTCTCTTATCAAGTTGTCACATGGAGGGGAACACCCCTAACTCAGGAATGCCATTAATTATTGTGTGATGATTTCGTTTGTCGACAATCTACATTATAGATAAAATGACAAATGCAAGCAACATATGTGTTGCTTTCTCTTTTGCACATGCACAACATGCACTTCTCGCAGTCGTGAGAGCAGAGTGAAGCAATGGAATGGAGGGGCAACCATTGACCAGGATAAAGATTGTGATATCATTTTTTCAGAAAGATATGAGGTCTTGGTACTTGCAAAGGAGGTATTGAAAACACGTGATGAAAATGTGGACAATATCGGGATGAATAAATGCGGTGATAAGCGGGAAGCCAATCTAGACGACAAGTAGCACAACGAGCTAGAGACGGTCATGGTTGCAAGGAGGAGAGAAATGTAGGCACGCTAATATATGGGGCATAAGGGCATCTCCAATGGCTCACCCCAAATCAGACACTGAATCAGTTTGATTTGGTCCGTTTGTAGAGTGTGGAGGACAGAAAACAGACAATCGTCCGACCCAATTCTGCGCATTCCCCCAACACGGTTTTTGAAGGAGTTCATAGAAGAAAACCATTTTTTTCTTAACTAGCGCAACACCAATTGTAAGGATCTATCTAGGAGTAATTTTGTAATAGAGGTGGTTTCGGTAACAAACCCTTATAGACCGAAAGCTCTTAAAGTTCCATGGGGAACATGGATGAAGTATTCATACTCGTAGCTGACCTCAAGGTCGCGAAGCTCCTCATAAGTCACCACAGGTCCTTGCACGACAACCTAGGTGACACAAGTGGCAGCACCTCCATGGTTTCACACGCTTCCGGTGCACGGCGACGACCTTTGGTTCTCTGATCCAGCCAAGAGTGCAGAAGTAGATCTTCTGGCCAAATCTCTACAGCACAACGTCATGACGTAGTTAAGCACTCCCTTGCACACACAACCCTGACTTGGGACCGCATTTGCAAGGAATAAGAGAGAGAGAGAAATTTCTCTAAGGAAACCACCTTAGAGAATATTTTTTTTGTGTTCTTTTTTCACCTATAGGACCCTCCTTATATAAGGAAAAAGGGGAGACCCATGTCTCCTCAAGTCTTGGGGTGGGACTAAAGGAAAGGAGAGGTGGAGGTGGCTGGCCGGCCAAGGAGGGGCAGCGGCCGGGTGGGCCCCAGCACGCGAACTATAACATCCCTAGGTTGCCCAGAATACAAAAATCAGAGGGAACAAAAACTTTTTCATGCTTAGTGATGTAGTGTTTACTTGATTGTTTGTTTTTTCTTATGCATTTGAATGTGTAGTAGAAGATATACTCCTCTACCTCCCCAGTTTACAAAAGCTACTTAACAAAACTATCTTGGTTTATTTTGCATATTCTCAAATGTTCTGACATTTTAAAACCTGAGCCAAGATTCCCTTGCAACAACAATTATTTTCCTAGCTTCTATTACAAATATTATGGAGATCTATATGATACAATCTCCTTATGTTTTCAAGGCAGAACTTCCAACTACTCTTACCCCTAGGTTCTTGCAAAACCTTTTATAAAACTCTTTGAAAACTACTCTTGGTAGAAGTACCAAGGATCTTACCCAATTCAAAACTCTAACCTTTCAAAATACCCATCCCTACCTCAAGCTAGGCTTGATGGTATCCATAGTAGTAGATTGAATTGCTTGCAAGATGAATTGCCTTGATCTACTGTTTGACTTGTTTGCTTAGGAAGTAGTATGAGATACCATAGGAGCTCATTCTATAGTATCAAGATAACTTATAGTAATTTCTAAGTCAATATAGACCAACAAGTAGTAAGGATCCCTTATACTCAATATAGACTTCAACATAATCCACTAGATGACAAGTTTGGAACCTAGAATCCTCTCAAATCCATCCCCACTTGTATCCTAGACAAAAAAACCAAATCTGCCAAAAATGACCAAGTCTGGAACGGTTATCAACATCTCATCTTTGAGTCTCTCTCTTTCCCAACCCATGTGTATTTTTGGAAATTCACTTGAACCATATTGTAAACCATCCTAAGGACTTCCAAATAACACTACTTACCTTGGCTAGATCATCCTTTGACCCATTTGTTTGATGGTTTTGCAGGCAAGAAAATAACCTTTTCTGCAGATCTTATCAAAATGCCTACTTTGGCAGAAGCTCACATTTCCATGTTATCTTACTTTGAACAACTCCTTGCATGATTGTGCACTACTAATGAAGGACTAACCATCCATACTTCACTTGTTCCAGTTGGAGCCTTGTGCTTCTAAAACCCAAATGGTTTTTGAAGCTAAATAATAATCTTCTTTAACACCCTTATTTTTAGCCAACTTTGGCATCAATCCTAGGAAAGCTCATTCATGATCAAACTCAAATATTTGTACCATGATCATCTACATAACTTTTTATATCCATACATATATCCCATGACCCAAGGGGAGCTTTGAGCCCCTTAATCCAACAAGGTTTTGATGGTATAAAATTAATAGTGCCCAAGATCCTCTATTCCTTCTTTTATTCCAAAATCAAGTTTGGGTTTAAAAACCCAGGGTTGAAAATGATAGATAAACTATGTAGATATCATCTACCTTGGATATAAAAATTTAGCAAATGTTTTCTATAATTATTTTGGCCCAAAACTATTTATTTTATTTTCTTTTACAAAAGCCCCAAAACTCCTATAAAAGAAAGTTTGTTTTTATCCAAATCACTTCTACAAATTTAGGCACATTTGATGCCTATATACTTATACCTATATTCCTAATTCAAAAATAAATATTTTTGAAGAGTTTTAATAATTCATTTTGCCTAGTTTCTTAAATGGCAGAAATGGAAAAACAAATGTTTTAAATACTTTTCTACCTCGATAAATCTTGGAATAATTCTCCAATGTGTCAAATGTTTTTTAGGATCATATCACACCAAAACCACACCTTGTACAATTTAAAATATTTAGATTAATTCAATAAAACAGATTCAACACTATTTGAGTACTTGATATAAAGTGAACCAAAAATCATCTGATTAATCCCAAATAATTCTTGGAGGTGTACATTGACCATATATATCTACCAATATCATTGACACATCTTGCCAAGATAAAATTTCTAGAAGTTCTTCATGATTATCAAAATATCCAAAACAACAATTATTCAAAACCCTCGGCTAAGCCTCACCCACCCTCACCAAAACTTGACTAATACTTCCCTCTAGCTCTAGGACAACCTATATGGTCGACCATACATGTAGCCATGCACCGTAGCAACTCCTACCCCTTGTACTTTGTGTATGGCTATGAATGATACCAAGATACATCACATGTTGGCCATTATTTTTCTCTCACAGTAGCACCCTACTCTCCATTTTCCCCTCTACATGAGCCAGAGACTCCAACATCTCTATCCCAATCGCCCATAGTGCCCAATGGGGGGAGCAATGGACCAAACCAAGCTCCTACTACACCAAGTCCACCATGGACCCCTCAACTCAGGTTAAATAGGCATGCGGCCACCCCGCCCACTCCCACTGCCTCATTTCGCCCCTATCCTCTCCACCTACCCTCACCTGAGCTCCAGATCTCGCCACTTGGCTCACCATCGCCATGTAGAAGGGGAAGTCCTCCTCTCAGCCTCCTTCAAGAGAGGTGGAGTATGCGGTTGAACTCGACTTTCCCCAGCTCCCTCTTTTCTATCTATTCTGATTACCTCCCTCTAAGCAACATCCTCCTACATCTCTCTCTATCATAGGGATGTCGGAGATAACCGCAACCCGACACACCCGAACGGAGCTCCACCCGGTGAACTTCCCGAGTCCGAGAGCATGCAGCTGTGCATGCACCTCCATCTGACGAAGATGAGCCCCAACCTATGAAAGAACATTTTATGATCCCTAGTATTTTGTGTGTTAGATAACAATGCCAACGATTTTTTAATTGTGTGTTTAGTGTGCAGAACACTTCCACTCAAATACTTCTAAACTAGAGTTTTGGGGGCGGATTATCTGCCCCTATCAAGGTCCGGATTATCCGCCCCACCAAGTTTGCCAAAGCCAACAAGGCGCATCATGTGGTAAGGGGGGCAGAGTTTCCCCCCAGATTAACTAGCCAGGGCCAGAGCATTCGCCCAGGCCGGATAATCTGCCCCTAGGGCATTGCCAATGCCACCGAGGTGCGTCACACAGTAAGGGGGCGGAATTTCCCCCCGGATTAACCAGCCAGGTCTAGAGCATTCACCCAGGCCGGATAATCTACCCCTCTAGGGGGCGGATATTCTTCCCCTCCAGGATTTTTGGCAAAGGCAACCAAGGCGCGTCACGCAGGGAGGGGCCAAATTTTTAGTCTGGATTGTCTGAGCTAGGGCTGGATATTTGCCCTGGCCGGATAATCCTGCCCCCAAATCGTCCTATGGCAGCTTTTTGAGTTGGGCTATAAATAGCCCCTTAGATCCCCATTTCAGATCCCTTGGATCCTGCAAAAAAGCTCTGCCCAGTTCATATCGATTCAAGCACAATATCCATCATCAACCACTCAAAGGCTTCGGGCTTTGGGTAATCAAAGGATGAGACTTCGATCTACATTGGAATCCATCAAGATCTTCACTTCCCCTCCATTCGCTTGGAGGATTATTGATCTAGTGTTTCTTGCAAATATTTAGATCTCAATTTCAGTTATTGATTAACTTGTTCTTGTGGTAGCTCGTTTTCATCATGGGAGCCTCCAATTCAATGGTGGATACGTACCCTGATGCGTCCAAAATTGAAGCATATTTATGTAACACCCCAGTTTTAGCTAATGTCTAATTAGGGTTTAATGTGCATTGCATGAGCATCATCTTTTAAATTGCATGCAAAAAGAAATAAAGTACAACCCTAACCCTAATCCTTCCCCCTCTTTGAAATCCTCTCAAATGGTTTTCATATTTGGAAAAGTTCAAAATATATGGAGCCCAAATTGTCTAAAGGGATCCCTACAATATTTCTATATATTTGCAAACCTTCTGGTATTTTTGAAATGGTTCAAAACAGTTTCAAATGAATTTACAAAAGGAGAAATAGAAATCGAAAAAGGTTTTGCTGGGAAAAAAATGCCTAAACCCTAACCATGCCGGCCCACTCTTCCTCTTCCTTCTCCCTGCCACCCGCGCGCAACAGCTCATGACCCACCTACAGCCGACCTAAGCCCAGGCCCACATACCAGTTCGACATCATCATCTTCCCCGTGACACGAAGCAGCTCCGTGTTGCCGCCGGCACCGTCGATCCCTACCGCCTGCTCTACACCGTCCGTCGCTGCCTAGAGGGGATAAGATGGCCACCACGGCTACGTCTCTCTCGCCCTCATCCATTCCTGCCCGCTCCAGCTCGCCCTCTCTCTCTAGTCCCCGAGTGCCCGGAACACTAGCCCAGCCAGAGTTGCCTGTTGCCGCCGCTCTAGACCACCTCGAGCCTAGCTGAGCGCGTCGTCGTGACCCTCTGCTTCTGCTAGTTCGATTGCCTTGGTCAACACTAGCCGAAGCCATCCCCTTCGCCCCAATCGACACCTCCTTCACCGATGTGGGCCGCCGCCTTCGCCATCGATTCTGGTGCCTCTCGACCTCCTCCGGCCTCGCCGATCTCTCCACCGTCTTCATGGTGAGCTCACAGTCCGTACAGGCCTCTCCACCCTCTCCCTCCCTCTTTGTACCGTGCTAGTGCCGTAGCTCCGCCGTCGCTGCCGCAGTAGGTAGCTTGCGCCGATGCTCAGGCAACCCTTTTTGAGCGGCGCCGCTATGATAACGCTCCTCGCGCCAAGCTCTTTCAAACCCGTCC
Source organism: Avena eriantha (assembly GCA_910589775.1). Classification (NCBI taxonomy): domain Eukaryota; kingdom Viridiplantae; phylum Streptophyta; class Magnoliopsida; order Poales; family Poaceae; genus Avena; species Avena eriantha. The sequence continues at coordinate 189,093,510 of OU342746.1, read as the reverse complement.
TTCCGCGCGTTCCAGTAAGCCCCGTAGCGCCGCTAACCATCACCGCCGACGCGTTCTCCAGCAAGTCCTGCGTGGCACCACTGTGGCGTCAATGTGGCGCCTGCGTGGCCATGACGTGGCGCCAATGTTAGTGTCGCGCAAGCTTTGCCAGCGTGGCAGCCCAACGCGGCCCTGGTCCCACCCGTCAGTCACTGCGGGTAGCCTCTGCCCTGGTGAAAAATGACCCCCTCGCCTCGTGTGACGTCAGCCCTGTGTCACGCTGACGCAGTTTTAGTTTAATAAGTGTTTAATAATTACATAAATTGGTTTAATCTTATAAAATCAATAACTTATTATTTATAAGTCAGAAAAATATGTGTAATATCTCAAAATGATCAGAAAAATGAGATCTACACAATAAACTCAATATCATGCATTGTTCAACAACTTTCATTACAAGTTTAATTAGAAGAACAAACTACCCCGTCATAGGTGATTCCGAGGTCTTTCCTCTATTAGGGTTTGCACCCTTCGGATGTCGCTTAAATTGTCAAGCATGCTATAGGGTTCATTTCAATACAAATTACCTTGTCATATCATCATCCTTGCTTGAGCATTGCATCGATGCCATGTGTTGATTGTTGTTTCCCCTTTCTTTTCTTGTGTTTGGTTCTTCCTGGTAGAATACGATATCGATATCAAGATCAAACACCGAGATCAACACCATAGAAGATCGATGAACAATACTTGATCAGCTATAATCAAGTCAAGTACAAGGCTCCCGAAGATCTATACCTCAGTATCAACAAACAAGGCAAGCATATACCCACCATGATATAATCCTATGATTTCGAAAGTATTTCATTCTTGCCCTGATGCATACGATTCTATGGTGGTCTTTTATCGATAGATATAATATCCTATCTATTGCATACGATTCTATGGTGACATTAGCCCTGTGTCACGCTGACGCAGTTTTAGTTTAATAAGTGTTTAATAATTACATAAATTGGTTTAATCTTATAAAATCAATAACTTATTATTTATAAGTCAGAAAAATATGTGTAATATCTCAAAATGATCAGAAAAATGAGATCTACACAATAAACTCAATATCATGCATTGTTCAACAACTTTCATTACAAGTTTAATTAGAAGAACAAACTACCCCATCATAGGTGATTCCGAGGTCTCTCCTATATTAGGGTTTGCACCCCTCGGATGTCGCTTAAATTATCAAGCATGCTATAGGGTTCATTTCAATACAAATTACCTTGTCATATCTTCATCCTTGCTTGAGCATTGCATCGATGCCATGTGTTGATTGTTGTTTCCCCTTTCTTTTCTTGTGTTTGGTTCTTCCTGGTAGAATACGATATCGATATCAAGATCAAACACCGAGATCAACACCATAGAAGATCGATGAACAATACTTGATCAGCTATAATCAAGTCAAATACAAGGCTCCCGAAGATCTATACCTCAGTATCATCAAACAAGGCAAGCATATCCCCACCATGATATAATCCTATGATTTCGAAAGTATTTCATTCTTTCCCTGGTGCATACGATTCTATGGTGGTCTTTTATCGATAGATATAGTATCCTATCTGTTGCATTACTCCCTTAATCTTATATTACCTGATCCACTACTCCTAGCATAACTAGGTTTGGCTTGTGTGCACTGCTAGAGCTTATCTGTGTCTTGCTTAGCCATGCTTAGCTGTCAGTGCTGGTTCATCCAGAAGATGTACCAAATGTAGAGAATCTAGTATGACAGGAGTTCGAGGTATACTAATGAGGTAAGATCGGTGGTAAAGGTTAAACATGATAAGGCTTGTATGGGAGGCCACGGTGGGATGTGGTTTTTCTAGTCCCATGCTCGCCACCACTAGGAACTGAGTTCTTGCCTTTGGAACCAAGACGAGCGTACAGCCACACGGGGCTTGGAAAACCTCACGAGTAACTAACTTGCCTAGTAGATTCCATGAGTCCAATAGTTTGGGCGTTCCATTCGACATATGCATTCTGGTTGTTCTTGAAGGCGGTGAAGGAGGTGCATTCATACAGGTAGGTAAGCATGGCTGGGGTTGCTTGGGGTGGATGGAGCCCTTGGTAAACCAACCTCGCCCACATCTCTAGGGACCGACTTCGGGATTTGACCCGTTACGGCGGAACCATCCTTAGGGCGTGACTCATGGTCTCGGTGAAAGCAAGGTAAAGGTCGTGTCCAACCATCCTCTGCCGGCCTTCCAAGCAAGAGGGCTAATCATGTGGCATTAAGAGTCGGTTGGTACGTGTGGGTAATGTTGTACACCCCTGCAGGGTTAAATCTTTTCGAAAAGCCGTGTCCACGGTTATGGATGACTTGGGAATGAACGTGAGATCATAGAAAACTATAACCTAATCGTAAAACTTGGCAACTAATATTTGTTAAGGATGCTTCCTCATGGGTACGAGGGGGTGATCCTAGTTGTGAGATGAAGATAACTTTGGTGGATATTAACATGATGATCAATTCTTCGGAGATGTCGTTCTCTTATCCCCTTTTAAAATATTCTGATTAGACGAGTTTCTTCTCCCTCTTATTTTACAAACAAAGCTGGCTTTATGGAAAATAACCCACTAGCCATAAGTCTTGCGGAGTACACCCTATACTCACCCTTGATTTGTTGATACTTTTGTAGCAGAGTAAATGTTCCCCTGAAGATGAGTTGCGTACGACATCGACACCGACGAGTAGCTTGGGTTCCCGGCCGGCAGCCTGGAATCTCTCCGCTGGGATGTCATCGTTATGCTTCGGGCCTCTTAGGCCATTTGTTAAGTTTGCTATACTTAATAGCATAATTTGCCGTCCGTTGTTTGATGTTTGTGGTTAGTGACCTCTGCTTGTAATATTTTGGTTCTTCGCTCAAATATGAGCTTGCTGTAATAAGTTTTGTGTCGCAGGGTTACTGTTGTGTTACCGATTTCTTACTGGATATCCTCGAGCTCTAGGTTAAGCTTATGTCAGGCTAAGGTCTGGATTTGTTTAACCCTGATCCCGGGGGTGTCACAAGTTTTTGGTATTAGAGCAGTACCGACCATAGGAAAACCTTGATACTGGTCATTGTTGAGTCTAGTGCTTGTGAAAAACTATTTCAAAGATGAAAAGTATTTGCGAAAACTCTAGTATGCTTCTTTTTCTCCTTATCCAGTTCGCTCAAACTCTGGGTCATCTTATCCGGTGTTGATTTTAAAAAGTTTTGATACCTCTTCTAGTCTTTCAAAACTTAGGTGCCTTCTAGGCATGTCGTTTCTCTGCCAGTTGACTTAGTGTTAAGATCTCTAGAGTTGTGCGTGTTGTGAATTCCTTGTGTTTCCTTTGCTCTGCTTCGTCCGAGAGATTCCTTTCCATCATGGTCTCTCTATCTTTTGGGCCCACAATATTATATTGTAGGATCCACAGTGTTTTGTTCTAGGCTTCGAGGTTTCCTTTCGCCTCGTACGCCTCCTTTTTATTTGTTCGCGTACTTCAGAAGTCGTTTCTTCTCCTGGAAGCTACATCATGATTGCTACCTTGTAGTGTACGCTATGTCACTCAAGTAGTAGTTACTTCTTTCTCGGGTCTTAATCCTTGGACTTGAACCGAAGATCCTAGATTGTGCTGGATTCTGGTGTTGAGAATCTTGTACATGAAGCTGATCTTTAACCCAAGATCCATTCCTTTGGCCCCTGTCGTTAATGTTCAAATATTACCTTAGGATGGCTGGTACTACAATTCTAGACTTCAATCTTGTGGTCTTTGTCACGATTGAATCTCGACAATTGAGGACTTCCCCTACCACTAGCCATAGCAGATGTTCTATAATGGAACCAAATAGATCACGACAAGAGTACTCCCCGTGAGTCTCACATCTACACTCGTGACTTTGCCCACCTTTCTCCCTTCTATACATTGGTTCTCGGAAGATTGATAATCTATGCATCCACATCTCAGGATTCTATCCTGAGCATGTTCCTCTTCCCCTTGTTGTTTTTCGACCTTTGTTACCAATTGGTAGTCAAGTAGTAAAGTGCATTGGTGTCTTCTGATGCAAGATACTCTTGTGGTCCGTCATGACAAACCATTTCGGAATGTCAGGAGAAACAAAGTCCAGTACCTCGTCATATCTAGGACCAGGTTAAAGTGTTGTAGTCCGCAGATTAAGAGGCATGATTAGCTTCTATCTGTTCTACCCTAGCACATCACACCCTTTTATATTAAGAGGTTGTATTGAGTTTCATGACCTCTTAATGAAGTGGTGCTCTTACACATATTATCCACCCTTCATCTGAGCTTTCGTGCTCGTGAATGATGCGTGTGCATAACAATGTGGTCATCTGAGATTCTTAGCAATTATTAATGCTTTGAACTCCAAGGACATTTGTGTCATCTTTAGCGTGATTGGTTAACCCTATCACTAAGCAAAGGATGAATGTGTTACCAAGTCCATTACTCTGGGACACTATCCTCGGTCAAAGAGTTAGACTTGCGCCGAAGCTCTGAGATAATGTCTTCTTGCATTACCAAGAAAGCTTTCTCTCGAACTAAGTGACATATCGGTGGTCCGTGATATTCTGGACGTCTTGCTGGAAGTATCACCATCTTGCCACATGATCGTGTTTGTCAAGTTCTTGAGCCAGCAAGTTCTCTGAACTGCTCCTTTCTCCAATGATCCGTACTGGATACCCCTAAACTAGTTGGTTGAGCTTAAACAACAACTTGGAGAGTTGTAACACAAAAGTTCTATCTGACTTAGTTTATCTAAAGGGATGTTTAGTGTTGTTCGTGCTGAAGACAGATAGTATCTCCTTCATGGATATGTTATCTTCCCCCACATTTGATTTGATTTGGGTTGTCGTCAAATCAAACTCAGTTCCAAGGACTATCTTGATGATGTTGCTACTCGTGATGTTTCACTTGAGTACATCCTCATGTCCTCTGGTCTGACCAATATTATTGCCTTATATATGCAACATATGAGTCCATCTTGCTGGAGTATCTCGATAAGTTTGTTATTGAGCCCATCGATAACATCCTTATCTTCTCCAAGGTAGACTAGATTCATATGAAACCTTTGGCATTAATGTTGGAAAACTTTTCAAGAACCTTCTTTGTGATATCTCGAAGTATTGTGTTCTGGATGTTAAGAAGTAACCTTCTCCAATTCACGTGCATTGGTTGAAACATGTCGCCGTGGATTCGAGTAGAGTTATCTATGTTTCCTTATGGACACGTGTGTTTTGTTGCAAGTACTCAATGTATGACCAATTGTCCTCCGACAAGTTGTTAATACATAGGTCTAGCAACCTAGTTCAGTCTATTGGAGCTTAACATTGTAGTCCATCTCTTGAGAATCTAGTAACTTTACCTTTATGGTAAATGTTACAAACTTTCTATCCGGACGTGTTGAATCTGAAGTATCATCCCACCTAACCAGAGTTGAATCTCAAGCAGCTACGATGGTTGGTGTTCCTCAAGGAATTAACATAGGTTTCTTTCAAATCCGACAAGATTGTTGTAATGGTTGACACAATTAGTCGGATGATCTATTGTCATATTCTTTTGAATCAGCAATAACAACCACTCTTCATGAGGCATCTTCTATGATTTAAGTATAGGAGTTGTTCTTATGGTTTCCTTTGTATCCAAAGTCCGACCTTTACTTGATGTCTGCTTTCTCGAACATCAAGGAGAACATTTAAAGTAGTGTTGCTAAATGTCTCTCGGTCGATCCTCTAGACCCTTTATGTTGGCAAGCATCTTGTTGTGCCAAGGTAATTGAAGTCTGGGAATGAAGTTTCTTTTTTCCTCGTGTCATCAGGAATCTTCTTACCTAATCATATTGGTGGTGTAAAGTGATATCATGATCTTTGGAAAAGATATTGATAGACCTAGATGAATAAAAGGTTTCCTTCGATTCCTCTAACATGTTTGAAGAGTGACGATGATTTTGGTAATCAAGAAGTTCTCTTGCTACATGTTCCTTGTGACTCTTATGAGTCCTCGCCCCAAAATACCTTTCTGCCTTGGCCTTCTGTCGAACGAAAGAGTGACCCTTCTGTATCAAAAGTAGTTCAACAGCTTGGTCATCCGTATCTTTGTACCTGTGAAATCTCTACTTAAGCCATTTAGTAGAGGTTCATTTCTCAAAGCTTGTGGTTATGTTCTCTCTGTTGGAAGCTTTCCTCTTCAGAAGTTTAAACTCCTCTAGAACTCCATGGTCTCAATCCTTATGAAGACCAGCTATCTACCAACTTGAAATCATCTCCTCTTGTTTCCTCCGTTACCTTGACGTGTTTATGTTCGTCATCTCAGAGTTGTTTCTGAACACTTCTTCATGAGTTGACCATGAGATACTCGGTGTGTTGTTTAGTGTGTTTCCCTCTTATCTTTAGAGTGACCCTGTTTCTTTCTCCCTCTGTCTCTCTTCCTACCTTTGGAATCTCGGGTCGAGATTCTAGTAAGGGGGATAGACCTGTAACACCCCAGTTTTAGCTAATGTCTAATTAGGGTTTAATGTGCATTGCATGAGCATCATCTTTTAAATTGCATGCAAAAAGAAATAAAGTACAACCCTAAGCCTTCCCTCTCTTTGAAATCCTCTCAAATGGTTTTCATATGTGGACAAGTTCAAAATATATGGAGCCCAAATTGACTAAAGGGATCCCTACAATATTTCTATATATTTGCAAACCTTCTGGTATTTTTTAAATGGTTCAAAATGTTTCAAATGAATTTACAAAAGGAGAAACAGAAATAGAAAAAGGTTTTGCTGGGGATGCCTAGACCCTAACAAGGCTGGCCCACTCTTCCTCTCCCTTCTCCCTGCCACTCGTGCGCAGCAGCTCGCGGCCCACCTGCAGCCTAGGCCCGCGTACCGGTTCGACGTCATCGTCTTCCCCGTGACGCCAAGCGGCTCCGTGTTGCCACCGGCGCTGTCGATCCCCACCGCTTGCTCTGCGCCATCCGTCGCTGCCTAGAGGGGATAAGATGGCCACCGCGGCCACGTCTCTCTCGCCCTCATCCATTCCCGCTCGCTCCAGCTCGCGCTCTCTCTCTGTTCCCCGAGCGCCCGGAACCCTAGCCTGGCCAAAGCTGCCCGTTGCCACCACTCTAGACCACCTCGAGCCCAGCTGAGCACGCCGTCGTGACCCTCTGCTTCTAGTTCGATTGCCCCGGTCAATGGTAGCCGAAGCCGTCCCCTTCGCCCCAATCGACACCTTCTTCACCGACACCGGCCGCCGCCTTCGCCATTGATTCCGGCACCTCTCGACCTCCTCCGGCCTCACCGATCTCTCCACCATCTTCATGGTGAGCTCACGGTATGTACGGGCCTCTCCACCCTCTCCCTCCCTCTCTGTACCATGCTCGCGCCGTAGCTCCACCGTCGCTGCCATAGTAGGTAGCTCGCGTCGATGCTCTGGCGACCCCTTTTGAGCAGCGCCTCTATGATAACGCTCCCTGTGCCGCGCTCGTTCAAACCCGGCCTTCCACGCGTTCTAGCAAGCCCCATAGCGCCGCTAACCACTACCGCCGATGCATTCTCCGGCAAGTCCTGCGTGGCGCCACTGTGGCGTCAACGTGGCGCCTGCTTGGCACCAACGTCAGCGTCGTGCAAGCTTTCCCAGCATGGCATCCCAATGCGGCCCTAGCCCCACCCGTCAGTCACTGCGGGTAGCCTCTGCCCCGGTGAAAAACGACCCCCTCACCTCGTGTAACGTCAGCCTTGTGTCACACTGACACAGTAAAAGCTTAATAAGTGTTTAATAATTACAGAAATTAGTTTAATCTTATAAAATCAATAACTTATTATTTATAAGTCGAAAAAATGTGTAATATATCAAAATGATTAGAAAAATGAGATCTACACAATAGACTCAATATCATGCATTGTTCAACAACATTCATTACAAGTTTAATTAGAAGAACAAACTACCCCCTGACAGGTGATTCCAGGGTCTCTCCTATATTAGGATTTGCACCCCTGGGATGCCGCTTAAATTGTCAAGCATGCTATAGGGTTCATTTCAATACAAATTACCTTGGCATATCATCATCATTGCTTGAGCATTACATCGATGCCATGTGTTGATTGTTGTTTCCCCTTTCTTTCCGGTGTTTGGTACTTCTCGGTAGAATACGATATCGAGATCAAGATCAAAGACCGAGATCAACACCATAGAAGATCAATGAACAATACTTGATCAGCTATAATCAAGTAAAGTACAAGGCTGCCGAAGATCTATATCTGTCTATCAACAAACAAGGCAAGCATAGCCGCACCATGATATAATCCTATGATTTCGAAAGTATTTCATTCTTGCCCTGATGCATACGATTCTAATGTGTTCTTTTATCGATAGATAGAGTATCCTATCTGTTGCATTACTCCCTTGAGCTTATATTACCCGATCCACTGCTCCTAGCATAACTAGGTTTGGCTTGTGTGCATTGCTAGAGCTTATCTGTGTCTTGCTTAGCCATGCTTAGCTGTTAGTGCTGGTTCATCCAGAAGATGTACCAAATGCAGAGAATCTAGTATGACAGGAGATCAAGGTATACTGATGAGGTAAGATCAGTGGTAAAGGTTAAACATGCTAAGGCTTGTATGGGAGGCCACGGTGGGATGTGGTTTTTCTAGTCCCATGCTCGCCACCACTAGGAACTGCGTTCTTGCCTTTGGAATCGAGACGAGCGTACAACCAGATGGGGCCTAGAAAACCTCACGAGTAACTAACTTGCCTAGTAGATTCCATGAGTCACATAGTTCGGGCGTTCCATTCGACATATGCATTCTGGTTGTTCTCGAAGGCGGTGAAGGTGGTGCATTCGTACAGGTAGGTAGGCGTGGCCAGGGTTGCTTGGGGTGGATGGAGCCCCTGGTAAACCAACCTCGCCCACATCTCTACGGACCGACTTCGGGATTTGACCCGTTACGACGGAACCATCCTTAGGGCATGACTCATGGTCTCGGCGAAAGCAAGGTAAAGGTCGTGTCCAACCACCCTCTGTCGGCCTTCCAAGGAAGAGGGCTAATCATGTGGCATTAAGAGTCGGTTGGTACATGTGGGTAAAATTGTACACCCCTGCAGGTTAAATCTTTTCGAAAAGCCGTGTCCACGGTTATGGACGACTTGGGAATGAACGTGAGATCATAGAAAACTATAACTTAATCGTAAAACTTGGAAACTAATGTTTGTTGAGGATGCTTCCTCATGGGTACGAGGGGGTGATCCTAGTTGTGAGATGAAGATTACTTTGGTGGATATCAAGATGATGATCAATTCTTCGGAGATGTCGCTATCTTATCCCTTTTTAAAATATTATGATTAGACGAGCTTCTTCTCCCTCTTGTTTTACAAACAAAGCTGGCTTTATGCAAAATAACCCCACTAGCCATAAGTATTGCGGAGTACACCCTGTACTCACCCTTGCTTTGTTGATACTTTTGTAGCAGAGTAAATGTTCCCATAAGATGAGTTCCGTACGACATCGACACCGACGAGTAGCTTGGGGTTCCCGGCCGGCAGCCTGGAATCTATGGGTTGGAACGTCATCGTTATGCTTCAGGCATCTTAGGCCATTTTTTAAGTTTGCTATACTTAATAGAATAATTTGCCTTCTGTTGTTTGATGTTTGTGGTCAGTGACCTCTGCTTGTAATATTTTGGTTCTTCGCTCAGGTATGAGCTTGCTGTAATAAGTTTTGTGTTGTAGGGTTACTGTTGTGTTACCGATTTCTCACTGGATATCCTCGAGCTCTAGGTTAAGCTTATGTCAGGCTAAGGTCTGGATTTATTTAACCCTGATCCCGGGGGTGTCACAATTTACCTCTTGTTTTTGCATAAACAGAGTAGGGATTTTTGTATTTCACCGCGCCTGCGCGTGCTATTTTGTTCTTGTTTCAACAGGATCCCAAATCATGCAGTCATATATGAACATATCAATTAGAGCTTTCATATTGTGTAATTATATGATATTTCTATGTGATAAAAGTCATTTTATGAATTTACCTTCGCACCTGGAAGAATAAGAAAACAAGGAGGAGGCATCAACGTTGATAACAACCACTGGTATGGGCGGAGCCCTCCCGTACCAGGCGCCACCGAGACCGCCTCGTCAAATAGTTTCTCCTAGCAAAGACGAGAGGGAGATCCGACATTCATAGCCACCAGAAACCACGAAACACCACATCTAAAAGAGATTTGAAGGAGGAACTTGGCTGGGGCAAAATCCCAGCCGCTTCGCGGATCATTGGAGGACAATGCATCATCCCATTCACCATCAACCACTGCATCTGCATCACCACCATTACTCCATATTTCATCTATTAGATCTCTTTGTAATTCCTTATCCAATTGTGGTTTGCATTAGATCTACCCTCACTTTAATCCATCCATTTGATTATGATGATGTTGTTGATTGCTTCCATGAGTGATTAGTTCCTTTGTTCTTGGGGAGATCGAGAAACCCTAGCACCACTATGAACTTGTAAGAAAGATGATCTATTCTTGTGTCCATATGACTTGCTTGTCTATGATATAATAATGACTTGTGTTTGATTTCTCTCTTTAGATGATATGTGAAGTCGACCACATATCATTTGCCTTCGGGACTAAAGGGAGGAAGAAAACCTTTGGACATGTTGTGGAAGCATACCTAGAGTGCCCCATGACAGGTTGGCACCGGCTCGTAACCCACACGGTCAAAGGGGGATCAAGAGGGACTGCCTAAGCTAATTATGATATCCATGGGGAAACCCTTAATTGCGGTGGCCTATATGGGTGATTTCTCATAGGCATTGTAGTGGTTATTTAGAGGCGACCTCACATTTGGCTCAACAAAGTGGCTTCCTATGAGCCTTGCCATGAACATCTTATTATGGGGCTCTCTCCACACATATTATGACACAAAAATTATGCTATCTTGATTTCATATAATAATAGTACTATGCTAGCAGTGTATCCTACATCCCCGAGAACGTTTTATCCCTATTGACCTCAACCACGCTTTCATACAATCTTGTTACTTGTTTTCTTTTACTTGTTTTAATTACTTTTCTGTAAACAACCATAAACAATTCAAACACCCTTTACTTGGAACCAAAGACAACTTACAAGTACTCTTCAGTAAATAGTAACAAGGGGCATAAAGACCTTAACCAATAGCTCTCTGTGGGTTCAATATCTTTACTTCGAAACTAGCTACAATTGATTTGTGCACTTGCAGTCATCATGCCCCGTTAGAGTTGTGAAGGCACCGGTTCCCGCCTAGAAGGGTGCCAAATAGTGGAAGGTGGATCAGGCCTTTGGTGGCAAGATTCACTGGAGAACAGGGTGAGGCCAATTGTGGCATGGTGGTCTTAGTACCTCCCACCCCTCCAAAATAGACGTACTTCCCTTAACAAGGAAGAAACTGTGGTAAAACAAATCATGTGTCTCCGTGTGCTCCACTGTGGTTACCTCGTTCCACTCTCTCCGCATTTTATTGCTTAGTAGTTAGGTTTACATATAGGGAAATTTCTCGTAGTTGCATTCTAGAGAATTTACCTTTGTGTTAAGCCTAAAATTGAAAAGGAAAAAAAATTGGTCTACTCTAGGTGCCCATACGATCCATTTCAATTGGTATCAGAGCCTCGACTCTTTATTCGGGCTTTACCGTCTAAGAGAGTATGGGTACTAAGGGAGATGGTAGTGAGGTTGTGGACAAGGTAACCATGGATGATCTCAAGACCTTGGAAACAAGCTTGATTAAAACCGTGGAAACCCAAATACAAGAGATGCGTGAAATGATAGCGTGTCTAATGCCACCCACAACCTCTACTCCATCTTTCACGGAGGCTTCAACTCCTTACTAAGGATAAAGCTAAGGCTAACTCCGAAGAAAAGGAGTTGGAGAGTGAAAATAAAAATAAAGGTTCCTCTTCCATTAAGGGAAGCGGTAAGGAGGGCTATAGTGAGGTTTCTCATTTATATTCACCAGATCCACCAATCCCTCACCCTCATATAAATAATAGGGGTGATCCACCCAAGCCTACTGCATCTTCCTTTAATCAATGGCAATTTTTGATGAAATCTCATGTGTGCAGTTCATCCATTGAGTTGTGGAGAATCATTGAACTTAGTCTCCACATTAGGGATCTGATCAATTTAACAAGGAGAGAGGTTGTTGATAGTCAACTCAATGCAACCGCTCTTCACATGATTCATCTCGGTGTGGGTCCCAAGGACATGCCACACATTGAACATTTCAACAATGCTAAGGAAGCTTGAGATGCTCTCACCGACTTATTCATTGGAAATGAGAGCATGAGAAGAAATATGTATGATGCTCTAAGTAATGAAGATGAAGGGTTCTACATGTTGTATGGTGAGGAACATGAAGACATGTATAGAAGACTCAAGGGCATTGCTACCACATTTAGAAAACATGGTGCCACACATGTTGATGATGCTTGGATCAAGAGGAAATATGTAAGTGCTCTTATGCCATTTGAGCCCACTGATTTGAAGAGCTTACAAGGTAGACACAACTATCACCAAATGACTTTCAATGAAGTCATGCAAGAAATGGTTGCATGCAAAGTTCCGACAAAGCATGCCGGAGATGCTCGTGCTAGAGCAATTGGGATGCAAAAAGGTGTGAATGGTTCTTTGAAGGCCAATGTCATTGAGAAAGAGGAAGACGATAGAAGCTTTGACATAGTCTCCATGAGCTGTCCCGGGGAGGTTAAGCGTGCTCATGGTGAGTACATGGCATTCTACGTAAGACATTTTTGGAAGGATCCGGCCAAAGAAAAATCGGAACTTGAGCGCAAGAATGGGTCAAGTGGAAGGAAAGAAAACGGTCCAAAACTGATGTATTGTTACAATTGTGGTGACCGTATGCACTTTGTGGTTGAATGCCCCTATCAAACTAGAGAAGATCATGGTGGAAGACTTGTTCTTAGGGAGAAATCAAAGGCTCCTCGCAAGAAGCCATTTGTCAAGAAGAATGGTTCTTACAAGAAACAACCAAAGATTGTGTTGGTAGCCCAAGAGGAGTATTCATCCGCAAGCAAAGATGAAGAAGTTGATGATAGCTCAAGAGAGGTGGCTGCAATAGCCACTACGTCTACACCAACCGCTTCACTCTTCAATTATCCAAATGAGAATATCTATAAGAAGAACGTCACTTGCCTCATGGCAAGATGTTCCAAGGTATCACCTTCCATCACTTCCTTTCCCAAGACTACCATGAATACCGATATGGATGATGCCACTAGTCTTAAGGTTAAGGAAGAAGTTATTACATTAGATTGTTTTATAATTAACTTGCATGGTGAATGCAAAATGTAGTTTGAGGCTCTCATGAGTTAACTTTCTCACTCGGAATAACTCCTTGAAGAAAAGGGCAGAATTAAAGGGAGGATGCAATGGAAATAGTAGCCTTGAAAAATGCTATAGAAGAAGAAGAAATTCGGGCCTCTCTTGAAGAGAGGCTTGATTCAATTGAGGAGTCCAATGACGAACTAATGGCCAAACTTGTGAAGGAACATGATCATGCTATTTCTAAGTCAAAGAAGCTAAGAAGAGAGAAGGTTGAATTTGGGGCTACTCATGCTAGACTTTCTGAGAAGTATGAGGCACTTGACATTGCTCGCAAGGCTTTGGAGAGTGAATACTCTATTCTCAATGAGTCTCATGACCAACTACAAACTCGACTAACCAAGTATGATGTCCCTAGCACCTCTACACCGATGTGCAATCATGAAGTCATTCTTCAAGAAAATGCAAGGTTGAAAGTTGAGCTGGCCAAGTCATCTCATCCCAAAGGCAAGGAAGTCCTTGATGAGATCTTGAGCAAGCAAAGGACAAACAATGGAAAGGAGGGACTTGGTTATGTTCCCAAGACTAAGAATAAGAATAACAAGAAAAGGAAGACCAAGAATACTCAAGCAAAGACAAGCACCATTGAAAACAACATCACGAAGGGCAAAACTGATTATGTTGGTTTTGTAGGGTATAATAATCCTCATTATGAGATATTTCATGATTATTATGGTGACATTCATGCTAGTTATGTAGGTCCTTATGGTAATTACATTGCTTGGTCTATTTGGGTTCCAAAGACCCTTGTTACTAACATGAGAGGACCCGTTGAAAAATGGGTACCTAAAACCAAGAAGTAATTTTCTTGCAGGGCTATGCTTCCGGTGGGTCGAAATGGGTGCTTGATAGTGGATGCACAAGTCATATGACCAGAAGCAAGGAGATCATCACGGAGATGATGCCTAGCCATGATCAAATAATCGTCTCCTATGGTGACAAGTCCAAATCAAAGGTATTAGGTCTCGGAAAAGTTGTGGTTGCCCATGATATCTCTCTCGTGGATGTCATGCTTGTTGAGACCCTTGGTTAGAATTTACTTTCTGTTTGTGCCCTTGGTAAGATGGGTTTTGCAATTTTAATTGATGATGATATCGTGGTACTCTTGTGGAGCAAGTCTCTCAAGGTCACTTTCATTGGGTATGTCTAAAACAACTTGTATGTGGTGGACTTTTCCGGGAAAACCACAGCAGGTCCGATGTGCCTATTCGGAAATGCCGATGTGGGTTGGCTTTGGCATCGTTGGCTAGCTCATTTAAATATGAGAACTTTGCAAAGTCTTCACAAGGGTGGCCACATCCTTGGACTAAAATAAAATGTTTCCTTTGCGAAAGATCATGTGTGCAGGGCTTGTGTTGAAGGCAATATGCACGACTCGCCCCATCAAAGGAAGATAATTATTTCATCAAAGAGGATCTTTGAGCTTCATCATGTGGATCTCTTTGGTCCTCCATCCCATTAAATTCTAGGTGGGAGGAAGTATTGCCTGGTGATTGTTGATGACTATTCAAGATATACATGGGTTTAATTCTTCAAGCAGAAAAGCGAAACTCAACAAACTGTCATTGGCTTTTCCTATGAGGTGCAATGTCAACACAATGTCCACATATTGGCAATAAGAAGCGACAATGGCTCCGAGTTCAAGAACTACACATTGAACGAATTCTTGAGTGAAGAGGGGATAAGACATCAATATTCCAATGCGTATACCTCTCAACAAAATGGTGTAGCCGAGAGGAAAAAACGGACTTTGCATTGATGGATATTGCAAGATCAATGTTGGCTGAATTCAAGTCTCCATACAACTTCTGGGCTAAATCCATATCCACCGCTTGCCACTTGTCAAACCGGCTTTACCTCCGAAAGATCTTGGGCAAGACTCCCTATGATATACTTACTGGTAACAAGCCAAATGTTTCATACTTCCGGGTATTTGGTTGTAAGAGTTTATTTCTCATTAAAGGAGTTCGTTTATCTAAATTCAAGTATAAGGATTTAGAAGGCATTTTTGTTGGTTATGGTTCCGAATCCCACACTTATAGAGTCTACAACAAGACCATCGACATTGTTGTGGAATCTTGTACTGTGGTGTTTGAAGAGATAGACGGCTCCCATGTTGGGCAAGTTGATGCTTCTAACATAGATGTTGAAATACGCCAAGATGCCATAAGAAGAATGGGTGTGGGATTCTACCGCCCCATTGAGGAACCCTTGTGGTGGATCGGGAAGGACAATTCTCTACTCAAGTAGAGCCCTCATCTACACAAGATCGACAAACCCCACCTGTTGAACCAACTACTGCACCGACACAACAATCTTCTGAATATCATCAAGCCAGAAGTCCTAGGCCGGATTATTCGGCTATGGAGGCTAGATTATCTGGCCCTGCATCACCTTCACCACCTAGGAGCGATGAAAATGTTGCTAAAACTCCCAGGCAGGATTATCCGACCTCTCCTTTGGTCGGATTATCTAGCCCTGGAAGCTCAAATCAGCACCCTCCTGGTACGAGTGCTAATCAAGATCAACGACATGCTTCATCTCCAACTGCCAGCGCTGAACAATCTGCGGAACAAGCTAATAGTCAAGATGATGAGCAAGATGATGAATTTATTCCTCCAAGGAACAATGAAGAAATTGAAAGTCGCAAGGCTCGAGCTGAAAGGAATCTTGAACTCAGAGGTCACACAGTTGATAAAGTGGTGGGTGATCTAAGGAGACGAGTGTCCACTAGGAGTGAACTTGCAAAATTCAGCAACCATCAAGCACATATATCTATGGTTGAACCCAAGAAGGTTTTTGAAGCTCTTGAAGATCCGGACTGGGTTGTGGCTATGCATGAAGAGCTCAACAATTTTGAGCGCAACAAAGTATTGAAGCTCGTTGAGAAGCCTAAAGAGTGTCGCAATGTTATCGGCATAAAGTGGATCTTCAAGAATAAGCAATATGAGAATGGAATTATTGTGAGGAACAAGGCAAGACTTGTGGCACAAGGCTTTTCCCAAGTGGAAGGCATCAACTTTGGCGAGACTTACACTCTAGTGGCTCGCCTTGAGTCCATATGTATCCTATTTGCTTATGCAGCTCATCATAACACTAAATTACAGCAAATGGATGTTAAAAGTGCCTTTCTTAATGGTCCATTACATGAGTTGGTCTATGTTAAGCAACCCCCAGGCTTATAGGACCCCAACTTTCCGAACCATGTCTACAAAGGAGTTCTATGGCCTTAAACAAGCTCCACGTGTGTGGTATGAGCATCTTAAAGAGTTATTGTTAGATCGGGGTTTTGAAGTTGGGCAGATTGACCCTACTCTTTTTAATAAGAATGTTAATGGGGAGCTTTTAGTATGCCAACTCTATGTTTTGGCTCAACTAACTAAGATTTTAATGATGAATTTTCAAAGCTTATGACTAACAGGTTTGAGATGTCTATGATGGGTGAGTTGAGGTTCTTTCTTGGTTTCGAAATCAAGCAACTATGAGAAGGGACTTTTATTAATCAAGCAAAAACATTCAATACATGCTCAAGCGATTCAAGATGACTAATATTAATGGTGTTGCTACCCCGATGCAAATGAAGTGTCACCTTGAATTAAATCCCAATGGTAAAGATGTGGACCAAAAGGTATACCGGTCCATGATCGGCTCTCTTCTTTTCCACTGAGCATCTAGACCCAATATTGTGTTGAGTGTAGGTGTGTGTGCAATTTATCAAGCGGCTCCTAAAGAAAGCCACTTGGGGGCGGTCAAGAGAATCTTCTGATATTTGGTTCATTCCCCTAATTTTTGTCTATGGTATCCCAAGGGCTCTAATTTCTCTTTATGTGGTTATACGGGTTCCGATTGGGATGGTGACAAGGATGATAGGAAGTCAACTTATGGAGCTTGTCAATTTTTGGGAAGGTCTTTGGTATGTTGGTCTTCTAAAAAGAAAAATTGCATATCTATCTCTATCGTTGATGTAGAATATGTAGTTGTTGCAAGTGCGTGCACTCAATTACTATGGATGAGGCAAACTTTAAAGGAATACAGTGTCAATTGTGACAACATGCCTCTTTTATGTGACAATAAAGGGCCATTAAAATTTCTTACAATCCGGTGCAGCACACAAGGACTAAACATAATTAGATCCGCAATCATTTTATTCGAGACCATGTTGCTCGTGGAGATATTGACTTATCTTTTGTGAGCACGAAGAATTATCTTGCGGATATTTTCACGAAGCCACTTGATGAAGCAAGGTTTTGTTATTTGAGGAATGAGCCAAAATATCATTCAAGGATCTTGACTTGATCTCCCTTGCATACTCTCCTATATTTCTTCCTTTATTTTGGTTTAGGTGTGGGCATGGATATAGGAGAGTGTGGTCCTAATTATTGGGATAACCCTCCCCCCCATAATGCCAAAATCAAGATAAATAATTTCTCTTAATATCATTTTGTGATATGTGAGTCTACTGATGAGTATTGGCTATGAACCCAAGATACATCTTCGCGGTGTCATGCCATCTACTCCTACATGGTGGCTTCGGTCACTGCCCTCTTCTTTATGAAGAGTTGGTTCTTTGAGGTTCTTTCATTGGTTTTTATTTTCCCATCTTGTGTTCTTATGGAAAACATGTAACATCCCAATTTCAGCAACCCTGATTAGTTGTCCAAATTGCAAAAATCAGGGGGAACAAAAACTTTTTCTTATTTAATTGTGTAGTGCTTACTTGTTGTTGATTGTGCTTATGCTTTTGATTGTACAGCTTATGATAAACTCCTTACCTCAACATCAGTTCTCAAAAGCTATTTAACAAAACTATCCTGGTTCATTTTACATATTCTCAAATGTTCTGGCATTTCAAAAGATGAGCAAAGATGCTTATGTAACCAAACCTATTTTAGTAGCTTCTATTGAAAAAACTATGGAGAGCTACAATCTCCTTATGTTTTCAAGACAGAACCTTCAACTACTCTTACCTCTAGGATTTCCAAAACCTTTTATAAAGCTTTTGAATTCTACTCTTGGTAGAGATACCAAGGACTCTTACCTTATTCAAACTCCAACCTCTCAAAATGCCCATCCTTACCTCAAGCTAAGCTTGATGGTAACCCTAGTAGTAGTTGATTTGCTTGTAAGATGAATTACCTTGATCTGTTGTCTAATTTGCCTTGTTCTGTTGTTTGACTTGTTTGCTTAGGAGTAGTACGAGCTACTCTAGGGGATAATCATCTATCATCTAGCTAATCCAAGAGTGTCAACCCTAAGCAAGTTAACCAGGATGGATTTAATCTATAGCCACTAGGTGATCATCTAAAACCCTTAACCAGATCATTTTTGAAGTGATCCCTTCTAGAAGTTTCCAAGTCCATGAATACAAATATCAAGCATTGATCTCTCCTACTTCATCTACACTTCAACATCATCCAATCTGATGATGCTTTGGTACCTTGCATCATATCACAACCATCCTCTCTTACATTCTAGTCAAATCCCCAAATCTGCCAAAATATGACTAAGTCTGGAAAACTGTTAACAATATCACATCTTTGGGACTCCCTCTCTCCCAACCCTTGTGAATTTTTGGAAATGCACTCGAACCATCTTGTAAAAAATCCTAAGGACTACCAAGGCCCACTACTTCCCTTGGCTAAATCACCTTTTAACCCAATTGTTCTTGATTGTTTTGCAGGCAATAAATTAACTTTTTCTGTAAATCTTATCAACTAGCCTACTTGGTCAGAAGCTCACACCTTCATCCTACCTTCTTTGTACCAACTCTTTGCATGTTTGTGTTGTACTCATAAATTTCTATCAAAACCTACTTCACTTGTTCCAACTGGATCCTTGTGCTTCAAAAACCCACATGGTTTTGAAGGCTACTCGATAATCAGTTTTGGCAGCCTTATTTTATTCAAATTTTGAAATAAATTCTTGGAGAACTAAAGTATGATCAAGCTCAAACTCTTGTACCATTGTGATCTACTCAACTTGGTCTATCCATCCATATATCCCATGTTCTAAGGGGAGCTTTGAACTCCAAGATCCAACCATGTTTTGAAGGTATAAAAATAATAATGCCTAAGATCTTATATCTCTTGCTTTTCTTCGAAATCAAGTTGGATTCTCAACACCCAAGGTGGAAAATGCTAGATAAAACTTGTGTACATCATCTACCTTGATTAAAAGGATTTATCAAATATTATCCATAATTATTATGGACCAAAACCTATTTAATCTCTTTAATGGACAAAACCTCCAAATCTTAATCTATAAAATAAAGTTTGGTTTTCTCCAAATAACATCCCCATATTTAAGCTCATTTTAAGTCTATATATCATACCCTATTTTCACACTTCAAAAATAAATATTTTTGAAGAGTCTTAAAAATTCTTTTTGCCTATTTTCTTAAATGGAAGAAACAAGAAAATAAATATTTTAAATACTTTTATTCTTCAATAAATCTTGGGAAAATTATCAAATGTGTGGACTTATATTTGGGACCATCCCAAACCAAAAAATCACCTTTCCCAATTTAAAATTCCCAAATGAACTAATAAAACCCTTTCAGCACTATTTGAATAATTAACCAAAGAAGGACCTATAATGTTCAGAAAAATCTAAAAGAATTCTTGGGGATGTATCTTGATCACATCCACCCACCAGCATCATTGAATCATCTTTCCTAGATCAAAACCCAAGAGATTATCCCTAATCACCTCTATGGCCAAAAATGGAGTATGATCAACATCTTGAACTAAACCCTCTCCAACCTTAACCAAAACTTGTGCAATACTTCTCTCTAGCACCAGAACACTCTCAGGTCGTGTTCCACTGTAGCATAGCACTGTAGCACCCCTCCTCCACTTGTCCCTTGTGTTTGTTTGAGAGAGAGACAATGGTAATGTCTTGTCCTTCTTCTTTTTTCAATACAGCAGCAACCACCAGCCCCTCCTAGTTTTCTGCTCAACCCGGAGATCCAGCCACCCTCCCTCTGTACCCTGGGCCTGAAAACCCTAGCTAGCCATACACCCCTACCTCCTCCATTTCGTTTTCTCTCGGCCATGTCAAGAGGAAAGAGCCAAATCTTGCAAACACACATCACACTCCACCCCTCTGCTTCTCTGTGGACCCAACACGACCACAGCACCGCCCACAGCAACCTACCCTTGGTTTTCACCTCTCCATCCCGACTCCATGGACATGGTTCACCATGGGCATCACCCCTCGAAATAAAAGGCAGAGGCTATCCCCGCACTTCCCCTCCGGCTCATTTGCATCCTCTTCCTCCCAATTACCTCTACTGTAGATCACTTCTCCTCCCCAACCTTTCCCTAGCCAAGAGAACGAAGAGAAGCTCCTTCGGCCATCTTCGAGCTCGGGTTGTAGCTCTCTCTCTCATGCTGCCCTCTCCCTGCATGCAACCCTACGGAGGTCCTGAGGCTCTTCCCAATCTAACCCTCCACTCCTCTTTCTCCAGGACCACTCCTGCTCGCGCCGCTGTGGAGTTCCGACGAGCTCCTCTCTCACGCCCTCGCGCGAGCAACCTCCCGCCACGGAAGCGGCCTGTGTAGCCCCTCGCCAGAACCGTCTCGAAGCGCTACGTCGACCTGGACCTCCGCCGCCGCCTCCCCGCCATCGGTGATCCCTCCCTCGGCCGGTTCCCATCTCTGCTAGGGTTCCCACCGCCACTCCCAACGCGAGGTAGAAGAAAGCGGTGTGGCCGTCGATCCCTACTAGATTTGACGACCAAAACCGCCCCATACCCATTCAGCCTGCCTCCCTCCCTGACCACTGGGTCCCGCGACCGCGGCTGTGAGCGCGTCGCCCTCGCGCGCTCAACCGCGAGCTGGGCTGGCCCAGTACCACGTCGCCCAAGCCCGCTCGCTTCTGGCCCCCTTTTCTCCATCTTTTTCCTATTTTCCCCTCAGATCCAGAATCATGTCTTTGGTTTAAATCCTTTTGAAAATGAAAACCCACCCAAATTAACCAGATCTAATTTTTCCTAGGCCCTCACACGTTTTCTACAACATGTAGTAGAAACCACGTGCCCATATGTCATTTCATTATTTTGTAGTTTTTAAATTACCGAAAAGTCTCTAAAACACTCTTTATTTTCTAGAGAGAGTTTTACAACTCCAATTTGAGTGATACATTTTTGTACTGATAGGTATATGTTATTCCTTGCATGTCACCCTGTCCTCACACTAAGTTGCTTCGTAGATTGTCTACAGAAAAATAACAAAAACAGTCACAATCTGGCTTTAGGAATTTCTCTAGGTTAAACCAAGATAGGTATTGACCTAATTCAAACTCCCAGGAGACTTGAATACTATTATCTATCTAACCCCAGGAGGAGACTTGAATACTATTATCTATCTAACCCCAGGAGTCCAAAATTTTATGAGCCATAATTGATTTATTAGGAATTAAACAGTTTTGTGTAGAGTTAATTCACTAATAAAATCACCTCGGTAGTTCTGGAACTCCAAAAAGGTTGATTCCAATTTTTACAGAAAGGTATTATAAATACCTACCATGTGACATTGGACTCATATTAAAATCTTCTACAGAATAAATATGGTAAAAAAGACAAGAACCCTCCAGAACTGCCTTTGGAATTTCCGATTCCAACTCTCACTGAACCAGTCCATAAAATACTACGTAACCATCCAAGGAAATAATTTTTTAACACACAGAACTTATCAGGTGAATTATTTACTAAAACTGAAACTTTTATCATTAGAAAATGCATAATAAATCAAAGGAAAATAATAAAATAGTGAAACCACATTTGTTGGCCTTGTTATTCCAATACATATCTGTAGATATCATTTTTGTACATTTATATCATACAAACCCAAGGCGTAATCAAAACCCCCACTTTAAGTAGTATTTGACACTTAACTCATAAAAGAGGATCAACAAATGCCTTTCCATTATTTCCATCTACAACAAACTCAATCTATCAAAACCTACTGAATTTAATAATTTGTTAAATGTTTTTTGTTGTATTGTAATGATGCTTGTATGCCTTGTGTTGATTTGGCTTTGTTTGCTTGCATGTGTTATCCTTGACGATGATAGTTGCAATTATACCGGAGACCAGAAGAAGATGGTTATTATATTTGGTTATTATGGTATTGTAAGAAGAAGTCCATGGACATATATTGTCGGCTTTTCTAATCTCAGGCAAGCCACCTTCTTGATCATAAGCCTCGTCCTACTATTTTACTTATGCATGTTTTATCTACTGTTTATATAAACTGCATTGTTTTATGTCGTCGAATTGAGGACAAGTACGCCATGAGGGGGTCCTCGAGGCGTGCGGAAGAGAGGGGTGTGAGACGTACGGTGTTCCGGGACGGTGAGCACACAAGTTTATCCAGGTTCGAATCTGCCGGCTTTGGACGGATCCTACTCCTGCTAGCAATCCAGTAATACGGCAGAGCCGGAATATGGGTTACAAGGGTTTCGCCTGTGCGAGTTGAGGGTCTAAAGTATTGGGTGCCCTAAAGGCTCTCCCTAGGACGGCTTATATAGATATCCGGCCTAGGGTTTCCAGGAGAGATCTATCCGGCTACGACTAAGAGTTAGTTACAAAGTACATCTTGAACTACAAGTAACATTATGGGTCTAAGTCGGTAAGTCTTCTGGACCTTCCCATAGCTAGATTGGACTCCGTCTTTCTCCCTGACTGGGCCGCCCGTGAAGCAAAGCTCTAACCCGAAGTAGTCCACCCTGGTTAGTGAGGAACTATGAGGATACCAGGAAAGTATATCCCCAACAGCAGCCCCCGGAGGCCTCCAAGATCCAAAGTCGGATTCATCATCGTCTAGCTTGATCTTTGGCTTGTAGAATCTTGAAGGGTTCCTGAAACTTTACAACAAAAAATACGATCCGGATCTTAAAAAATATGTCTGACCTATCAACAGGTTACTCGGATTTTCTAGCTTAATTTCAAACTAAGCCAGAACTTGGTTTCTAACGCCACCTGACACAAGTCATGGTCAAGTCACGTCATCTGACAGGCATTCCGTCAGCACGACCGTTGGTGGGTCCGCGGTTCGCGTAACCGAGCCGCCGTTTCAATGCGTGCGTGGAGATCGAGGCGACGTAATCATCGCGTGGGTCCTTCCTAGTTCCTTCCACGACGCGTGGCGGTTATACTGTAGCATCTGGATCCCCTGCGCGCTCAACGACGAAGGTCTCAAGAACGTGGAGAAGGAGGGACTTCTTGCCGCCGGCGACTGGTGGAGCGGTTTCGAGGAAACCGTCCCCAACCCGCGCGACGGCGAGCGGGTCTACTTCAGCACCCACCTCGACAGAGGTTTGTCGTTTCCTCCCTCAGAGTTCTTCTCTGAGGTGATTGATCATTTCGGAGTTCAACTCCATCATCTTCCTCCCAACTCCCTTTTAGTGATGAGCGCGTACGCTTTGTTGTGTGAGGGCTTTCTCGGCATTAGGCCGAGTTTGACTCTTTTCCGGTACTATTTTCATGTCCGGAGAAACTCCATTACCGCCGGTGTTCCTTACATCACCGGCACTATTAGTTTTTCGCTTAGACGCGAGCGCGCATATCCCAAAATTCTAGTTAGTGACTCGGTCAAACAATGGTCAGCCACGTTTTTCTATCATAGGGATATTCCGGCTCCCGGCAAAGCCACTGCTTTGCCGTCTTTTGTTGACGGAGCTGCCACGGCCCAACCTTCTTGGGACGAGGTTGCTCCGGCTCTCTCCGACGATCTGATCCTCGCTAAGAGGCGGATCGAATACTTGATCAAACACAAGGGACTGAGGGGATCCGACTTAGTCCAATGCTGGGTCTCACGCCGGATCCAGCCCCTTCAGTACCATGGGGATCGACTGATGCACTCCATCACGTCATCCAAGAAAGACTCCCTCCGCATCAGCCCCAAATCCTACACCACTCAAGGCTACATAAGCCAGATCAAGTGGTTGATCCAGGAGCGGATCGAGAGGAGAATCCCGGAGGTTTCTCTGGATATGCATACAGTGGAAAACCCCGTAGTGCTAGTAAGCTTCCATCAGTACACTTTTTATGTGTTTCAGTTTTCGAGTTATACTGCAATACTGATATGTTTTCTTATTTTTCAGCTTGCCGACCTCCCTGAGTCGGAACTTGCTCCGCTCGAAGGATATCCTCCTGAGTTTTCTCAGGAGACAGAGGTAGTCCCATTGCCGGACCTTGCGCTTAAGAAGCACAAAGCTCCGACAGTGGCTGTTGGCACAAAGGAGGTGCCTGTCGTGAAGAGGTAACTTTCAGTCACAACTTCCGCCTTTGTACTTTACTCAAATTTCTTTCCGAGATGTAATGTTTCCGACTTTACTACATTCTCAGAGCAAAACCACTCATCAAGGGCAAGGGGAAGGGGATTTCTTCGAAACCCCTGCGACAGATGAAGCTTACCATAGCTTCTCCTGCCGTGGCTCCTCCGACTCTTGCCCCTCAACCTTCTGCAACGCCGGTGATCATCCCTTCTCCGATCGTCGCAGAAGATCCGGCTCCTTCCACGGAGCCTGCGATCCTTGAATCGCAAACTAACGTCACCATGGGTGAGTCAGATTTAGATAAGGGTGAACCCTCTTTGGGTAATGATCCCTCGGTAGAAACCTTCGCCGAAAACCTTATCAGCAATCCAGGACTTGCCAAGTTTGGCCTATCTCGGAAATCTGCAGAAGAGATCCAGCGGCTAGCTAGGCAATGCCTGGAGAAAAGAAATTTGTCTGCCGAAGAAGAAGCGCAAGAAGCAGAGGACGTCAAGTTCTGCGACCTTCTCGCCCAGGTGCGCCTTCGTGATGAGAGGATTAGGACTGGTGAGCTTCCAACATCCCCAGTGATTCCTCTGACTCTCGCCGAAAAGGTGGCCGTTGAAGTGAACGCGGGTTTGGATAAGCTCACTCGCGAACAATATGTAAGTCGGAATTCCAACTCCTGTTTTTTCCATTATTTTATATCATATCCTCTAGCCCCCAAGCATGATGTAGGATATATAATCCAGGTTTATGCTTTATTAGCATGCCAAAGAACAAACTAGTATAGCCCCAAGGCTCGTGCTGATATTAACAAAAATATTAGCCCGAGTCTTAAGTAGCTTTCTGACTTTGGGTATTCTGACTTACAGAAAGTATGTTCCTATAACCAGGATTTGTTGAAGAATGTTTGCGATAAGCGGAGAGAGATCAAAGCTCTCCGGCTTAAAAATACTAAGCTAAAATTTGCCAAGAATGAGGCCGAAGGTAAACATTCCGAGACTCAAACCTTGTCTTTATATTTTCAATGTCGAATTTTTCTGAACTGATGTTCTTTTTTTGACTTACAACGCTGGTGAAACAATCCTACGCCATGATTGAAGAGGCCGAGAACCTCAAGACCTTGGTGGTGGAAAACAAGGAGCTTCGCCAAGAGCTGGATAAGCTCAAGGTGGATCATGAAAAGAGCATAGCTCAAGTCCTTGAATCCTCCTCCATGGCTACTGAAGAGCGCGATCGCAAGATCGCTGCTCAAGATAAAACAATCTCGGACCTCAAGAATGAGCTTAGAAGAGAGAGGGACCTTTCCCAGGCGCTCCGGGATGAACTCTAGAGTCTCCGGGAGGAGAAGACCAAAATTGACGACGTCATTTTCGGTACGTTCCATCTGTCTGACTTATCTTTTTCTTTGACTTTCTTCAATGTCGGATATTTCTTAACTTGTTTTTGTATATAGGTCCTCTGAACTTGACGGACTCCACCTCTGCTAAGCCCCGCACCCACCGGCTTACCCAAGTCGGTGACCTGCTTCATGACTTCCGCCAATCCCTTGAGGATATTGGCGAAGCCCTCAAGATTCCGGACATGCACAGCATGTCGGATTTTCAGGTGCAGGACAAGGCAAAGGAGATGTCGCAGCTCGTCCAGGATTGGAACATGTCCTACGCGCGATCAGCAGCGCAGAACGCTCTCACCATGGTCATGAGCCACCATGGAAACATGGAGATATGGCAAGTGACCAGAGGGTACTCTACAGTGGATGAAGATGGCCAGGAGAAGGACATCAAGGCCATTATGGACTCCTGTGCCGGATATGGGTGTCATGTAGCTGACTTGACCAGCTACGACACTCCATTCTTCAACCGCGTGGACACTCCGCCTCTGCCTCCAGAAGAAACAGCAGAAGTTTCCGACAATGAACGTACCACTTCGGATGTGGACATCTCGGAATGATATCAAGGCGACGTATCTAGCGAGCCGGTAGCTCCTTCATCTCCTCCTGCATCATAGATTGCCAGAAACATTTGTATTATCTGAAAAACATGATGCGTCTGTAAATATGAAGTACTATAATTTTGCTAGTGCTAAGTTTTTAATCTATTCAGCACTTTTGGCTTTAAAATTTTCTGTGTGCCTGAAATGTTTACATAAGCACTTGAATTTTTTCGTCTATACTTATCGTTTATCTGGCTTTCCGCCTCATCCCTTTCGTGAGCCGGCTAAACCTTCTGCCGGAAACTTTGCCGAGCAACGGAGCTCAATTGCTAAACCAGTTTAAACTCGGAAACAAAGCTGGCTTTCAGTACCAACAATTCACTAGGAAAATGCCCGCATCCAGCAATCAGACAAATAACCAAAGTAAAGACTAGAAATTTTAGAGTTTATACCCGAAGGTAGCAATTTTAGAATCGGAAATCTAAACCAGAATGAACATGAGCATAAAGTACTTTCAAGCATTCTGGGATTTTCGACTATGACACGATCATTCGCAAATAAGATGGTAAAAACTTCTCAGAAAAATCTTGAGGCAACCAAAACTTTTATTTCTCACAGAACATATACATATGTATGATTACAAAGAAGGATAAACTAAGAATAAAAGGGACATAGTTGAGCAATATTCCACGGTCTGTTTAACTCATCCGGATTTGTACTGCCTCCATCTCTCTTTCTTTTCTTAGTAGCAGGTCTTTCTTTGACTTGCCTCATGTCAGTTAAGTAGTACGATCCATTGTGCAATACTCGACTAACTAAAAAGGGCCCTTCCCATACTAGGGAAAGTTTGTGCTTTCTTTGTTGCACAAGCCGGAGAACCAAATCACCTTTATTGAAAGATCTATTTCGGACTCTCTGGCTATGATACTTGCGTAACTTCTGCTGATAGGCTATAGATCTCATTTCAGCAACGACGCGAACTTCTTCGACTAAGTCGAGATCATTTTGTCAAGAAATCTCGGCATCCTCTTCAATATACGCGGCCACTCTAGGAGAAGTACGAATCAAATCACTAGGAAGAACTGCTTCTGCGCCATAGACCAAGAAGAAAGGTGTGTATCCTGTTGACCTATTTGGAGTTGTTCGTAAACTCCAAATTACAGAGGGTAATTCCTCTGCCCAAGCCCCCGCAGCACGTCGTAGTGGTGCTTCGAGTCTTGGTTTTAGGCCTTGTAGGATTAAACCATTTACTCTTTCGACTTGTCCGTTAGCCTATGGATGTGCGACTGACGCATTGTCAAGCTGGATATTTTGCTCGTTGCAGAATTCATCCAATTCTCCTGTAGAGAAGTTACTCCCATTGTCCGTGATAATGCTATGCGGATAACCATACCGGATTATAACATCCTCGACAAATCTTTTGGTTGTTGCTCCATCACAACTAGTGACATGTTCAGCCTCAATCCGTTTGGTGAATTTATCCACCATCACTAAGAGGTGAGTAAATCCACTTGGAGCTCGTTTAAATGGTCCTACCATATCAAGCCCCCAGACCACAAAGGGCCATGTTATAGGTATTGTTCGCAGCTGATCAGCCGAAACATGAGCTTGCTTGGCGTACTTTTGGCAGCCTTTGCACGTCTTGGCTAATCGTTCAGCATCTGCCTGAGCTGTAAGCCAGAAAAATCCGTGTCTAAAAGCTTTTGCCACTAAAGATTTGGCTGAAGCGTGGTGACCACACTCGCCTTCGTGGATTTCTCTTAAGATTTCCACTCCTTCCGGAGATACGCAGCGCTGAAAAAACCCCAGAAACACTCTATTTATGGAGCTCACCTTTAACAATAGTATAGGCTTTTGCTCGCCGGATAATCTACCGGCTCAGCACCTCGTCTTCGGGTAATTTGCCATCTACCAAATAATCGAGGTAGGGTTGAGTCCAGCTGGGAATTACAGCCAGAACTGCTATCAAAGGTGAGTCGGGTTTGGTCGGATATTCCTCATCTACTCCCTTTATTGAGGGAACTTTGAGGTGCTCTAGAAAAGCGCCATCCGGGACCTCTTTCCGTGCAAAACCTATCCGAGATAGTGCGTCTGCTTCCTCATTTTCTACTCGGGGGATGTGTTGAACTTCAAACCCTTCGAACGATTTTGATAGATCATCCACGACAGCTTTATATGCTGCCATGTGTTTATTTGCATTACAAATATCCGATACTTGCTGAGCGACAAGATCCGAATCTCCATAACACATCAAACGTCGGATGCCAATATCCTTAGCAATCTGGATTCCATGCAGCAGTGCTTCATACTCGGCAATATTGTTTGTCGCTGTGAAGTGGATCTGCAACACGTATAAAAGTTTATCTCCTTGGTGTTATTTGAGCACCACGCCTGCCCCCGAGCCCCCTCGAGCCTTAGACCCATCAAAAAAGAGGGTCCAATATTCCGACTCAGGGAGGATCATGTTCTCCTATGTCTCTGTCCAATCAGCGACAAAGTCAGCAAGGATCTGGGATTTGATTGTTGTCCGAGGTTTATACTCAATATCGAAAGCTGAAAGCTCTATGCCCCATTTGGCGACACGTCCTGTGGCGTCACTCTTGTTGATTATATCTCTCATGGGAGCTGTGCTCACCACGGTAATTGGATGCTCCTGAAAGTAGTATCGTAACTTACGAGATGCTATAAAAACACCGTAAGCCAACTTTTGATAGTGCGGATACCGCTGTTTTGATTCTTTCAGGACCTCGCTGACAAAGTAAGTCGGAAGCTGCACCAGGTGTTCCTGATTTTCCTCTGGTGTCTCCACCACCATGACGATACTAATGACCTTATTTGTCGCAGCAAGGTAGAGCAACATCGGTTCCTTAGGTTCTGGCGCTGCAAGGATAGGAGCAGATGAGAGTACTCTCTTCATATCTTGTAGTGCAGCTTCAGCTTCGTCAGTCCAAACAAAATCCTTGGTCTTTTTCAGGAATTTGTATAATGGTGCAGCTCTTTCACCAAGCCGGCTTACAAATCGACTGACCGCAGTGATGCAACCAGTTAATATTTGTACGTCCTTCAGGTGAGTTGGCCTGGAAATATTGAGTATAGCCTTGATTTTGTCTCGGTTGACCTCTATGCCTCTTTGAGACACGATGAAACCTAACAATTTTCCGGTTGGTATTCCAAAGAAGCATTTCTTCGGGTTAAGCATGATGTTGTATTTTCGTAGATTGGCAAATGTTTCCTCCAAGTTGGAAATCAGTGTTTGCTTCTTTTTGGACATTACCATGATATCATCCACGTATGGATGTACATTGCATCCGAGTTGGTCATGGAGGCAACGCTGCATTATGCGCCGGTACGTAGCTCCTGTGTTCTTCAGCCCAAAGGGCATCGTAACAAAACAGAAGGTTCCGAAAGGGTTTATGAATGAAGTTTTGACTTTGTCGGATTCCTTCATCCGGATTTGGTAATAGCCAGAATATGCGTCGAGAAAATAGAGGAGTTTCGAGCCTGCCGTAGAGTCGATAACTTGATCAATTCTAGGCAGAGCGAACGGATCTTTTGGACAAGCCTTGTTCAAGGCAGTATAATCAACACACATCCTTAAATCAGTGGTGTCCTTTTTAGGAACCATTACAGGATTGGCCGACCACTCAGTGTGGATGACCTCTTCTATGAATCCGGCTAACTCGAGCCGTGCTAGTTCCTTAGCTATTACCTTATGATTTTTGTCGCCAAACTGTCGTAGGGACTGTTTGACGGGTTTAGTGTTCAGGTTGACATTTAGAGAGTGCTCGGCAAGTTCCCTAGGTACTCCGGTCATGTAAGATGGCTTCCATGCAAGATATCTTGATTTTCTTGGAGGACCTTGATGAGCGCGCTTTTCTATGCGCTACCTAGGCCTACGCCTATCTAGGTCACCTTAGAGGGGTCATCATCCTTCAACAATGCTTTCTTCGTCTCTTTTGATGCCTTGAACTCCGGATTCGGCTTTGTCACCTCCTTCTTTGTTGCGGGCATCTCGGACGGATCTATGCTCTTCTTGATCTCCTAGTACTCCTGGGCGTGCAGCACGGCTTCGGCAAAGGCGGCATTTCCATCCTTGCACTCTCGCGCTTTCTTCGGTCTCCCCTGATGGTGATCACGCCGTTGGGACCAGGAATTTTCATCATATTGTAAATGTAACACGGATGAGCCATAAAAGCCCAGTAAGCCGGACGTCCGAATATAGAGTGGTATGCGCTCTTGAACGGGACCACTTCAAAGGAAAGTGCCTCCGTCCGATAGTTCTTTGGAGTTCCAAAGGTAACATCCAATGTAATCTCTCCCAAGGAATTAGCTTGTCTTCCTAGGACAACTCCATGAAAGATCACAGAGCTATGGTTCAGCTGGGTCTCCGAGATCTTCATCTGGCGTAGCGTTTCGACATAGAGAATATTGATGCTGCTACAATCGTCCATGAGGGTCTTGGAGAAACCATAACCGTCAATAAGTGGGTTGACGATTAAGGCGTATTTTCGTCGCCTGTGTAACTTTGGCGGATGATCAGCGCGGTCAAATGTGATTGCTACTTCTGACCAGTCCAGATATTGAGGGACAGCCAGAACTGTTGCGTTGAGCTCGTGGAGAACTGCTTTCTTGACCTTTGCCGGTTGAGATCCGAGGAAAGTGACATAAGTGTCCTTCTTGGTAGGAAAAGTTTTCTTCCCTTTCGGCTTGGGATTTTAAGCATTAGTTTCCTCCATGTCGGAATCTTCCTTAGTCTCTTTGTCCTTTTCTAGATTTTTCTTTCCCTTCTTCCGCTTAGCTTGGTAGCCCACGGTGTCTCTCTTTTGATATCGTCATTGAAACGACATTTAGCGTTGGTGTGGGATGAGCCCCCATTGGCGTCTAGGTGATGCACACATGGGTTATTGGCAATGTCGGCCCAACAGTAGGTTTTGCCTGGTTGCTGTTCTCCTCTACATTGGACCCTTGAAGTCCCAAGGCCACGCCCGCGGCCTCCGCCACGTCCTCCTCGTCCTCCAGACCCGGAAACAGTAGTAATCACCACTATTTCCGTGCTGGGTTTTTCTTCCGAGGTATTTTTGTGCTTCTGAGCTTGTTGCTTTGGTTGTCTTGCCGACTAAGGCACAACTAGGTCGTTGAGTAATCCCTCTGCATCATCGTCAGCATCTGCATACTTGCTCGGTGTTTCTATCATCTCTCCCAAATCAGTGACCTTGTCACACTTCAAGCAGTGACGTAGTAGACCAATTGGGAGTCCTGTGATGAAAGCTTCAATCGCGGTTTGATTGTTTACTCCTTCACAGGAGTTCTTCGTGTCGATCCATCATCCGAGGTAATCCCGACAAGTTTCTCCGGCTTTCTGGGTGCAACGCTGTAGGTCTCCAACCGTATAGGGCCTCTGATATGTGCCTTCAAAATTCTGAAAGAACGCACTTTACATGTCATACCAGTTATGGATGGTGTTCTCTAGAAGTTCATTGAGCCATGATCGCACCGTCTTCAACCTAAGTGGGAGATATCGGGTTGTGACCAGGCTGTTTCCGCCTTTGGCGATGCAGCAAGCTTGGAAAAAATCCTAAAGCCAGGTATCTGGCCGAGCAATGCCGTCGTAGGCTTGGATATGCCTTGAGATAGCAAATCGTTCCGGGAATTTTGTAACTCTGATGCGTGGTCCGAAGCACTTTGGGCCCACGTAGATGTCATCGTTTTCATAGCGCCGCGCCTCTATGTTGGAATTAATCATGTGTCTTGCGTCGTTCGGGGATAGAGATCGTCCCGAATGCCGACTATGGCTGCGGTGCCTTGGAGCCGGACGTCGGCTTCTGCCACCACCTCCTCCGCCACGTCGTCCTCCTTGCCCTCCTTGGGAGCCGTTGTGATGACTGCTTGGTGGAGAGGGTGGGGCACCTAAATTGTTTCCGGCTGATTGCTGGCCTCCGTCCGGAGCGTCATTATTCCGGTTCCGGGGAGGATCTTGACTATGACGAGCCCCCTGCTGGCTTGTCCCAGCATGGTTTCCATCGTTCCTTCATCCGTGGTTCCCACCATGGTGAGGCTCAGCCGGACGGCTTGCATGTCTTGGAGGTGGCATTTTTTGGCGATCCTCCTCCCGGCGTTTCTCTTTATCTTCTTCCCTTTGATCCTTAGATTCTCGTTGGTTAGGGTTCTTCAGATTCAGTGCGGCAATGGCATCTTTCTCGGCCGCTGGAGCGATGTTGCTCCAGTTACGCGTAGTTCTGTGATGCTGTCCTGATGATCCGGTTCTTGAATAATTGTCTTCCCGTCGTTCGGAGCGATGATACTGCGCCCGAACGTAATGGGATCTTACGTCAGCCCATGCCGGATCTGTGTGACATTGGTCGGAATCCGAGACCAGTTTTTGACTTCCGGACAGGGCGACCTTTTGCTGCTCCAGTCCCTTGTTGAGTAGTTTGATATCGAAACAGATCTCCTCCGGTCCTGGATTAGCCGATAGAATTTCTCGGGCCGCCACGGTATTCTGTACTAGGGTTGGGTAAACCCAATCTCCTTTGCTATCTTTCCATGGCTTCCCCATCTCATCTCCAAAAATTACGGCACGGACATGTGGGAATTGGTCGTCATTGGTGTGACGCTTCCCTGTCTTCTGATGCAACCGAGACATGTAGTCCTTAGTTGCCATGCGTTTCTTCTCCACCTCGATGTTTTTGGCTTCATCGAGGAGTTGTTGACGACGTGCTTCTAGGGCTTGGGCCCTTTCATCCAGCAGTAAGTTCTACGGCTATAGGGATAGGTGTGGTCAATGCAACATCGATGAGTGTACACGCACCTTCGGTGATCACGTGTCCATCCATCGATTCTTCTTTTTTGGCTCTTCTAGGATAAGTGCTCCATCCGAGTCTTCTTCGTATTCCTCGGCAATCACCTCCTCTGTCAGAGGGTCTTTTGTCGGGGTCTTGTTCTTCTTGTTCCTCTTCTTTGCCTTCTTGGCAGCGCCGGTAGCAAAGACAGCTTTGGGTCCGTTTCCCGGAGTCTAGCTCTGATCGGTACTTTTGAACATCTGGACCTCAGGATTATCTCTGATGTCCTTGTCATCCTGCGCTTTGGGAGAGTGTTCCCCGGATCCTTCATCCATGGCTTCTCCTTCTTCTACAGCTTTGGAGTTATACTCCTCTTCATATTCAACGGAGAACTTTTTGAAATCTGCTGACGTCATTGATTCATCTGAGGATGCGGGAACGTCAGCGTTTGTTCCAATTGCCTCCAACACAGAGTCGGTGTTTTCTCCAGCATCGGCAGAGCCGGATCCGGATCCCACGTATCCGACGAAGTGCGACGCGTGCTTCCTGAGGTACCTGTGGCTTTCGCGATCAGCCATGTTGAAACTTTTGATGGTCTCAAGGATTGCATCTGCGCTTTCGCCTTGCGGTATCATATGTCTTAGTGTGTACCTCAGGAAAGGCATGTCTGTCCTGGCGTCATCAGAGCCGGAATCAGTGTCGTTGTTATGCTCCTCCTGAATTTCGACTTCCATGGGTGGGTCGATCTGAGATCCACTCAAGATTCGACTTGGACCGCTAGGTCTTCTTCAGGCTCGGATTTCTCCACTATCTCCGCAACTGGTGCGGGTTGGGTGGGATTAGGGTTTTCTGAGACCCTGGTCAGTGAGGAACTGTGAGGATACCCGGAAAGTATATCCCCAATATTTTATATTGTGAAGATCGATATCGAGTAGTGGCTTGGCTCCTCCAAACCATTACACATGTGTACTACTAAGTACAACCCCCTTGACGACACCTATTTGTCCCTAGAATGGTAGATGGTGTATAACAACATAACCCTTTGGAGACCTTGTTTTAGCCGAAGCAAAGCTATAGGATGGGAAGACCCCAGAAAAGTTTTACAAAGAGTTGTATGATAAAACCTTGGTGAGGTTTGACCTACCAAGAGAAGTTTGAGAAACAAAAAAGGTTTCTGTTTTACAAAATATGCTGAAAGAATGATGGAGGAAAAATGTTTACAAAAATGCACCCGGTTCTTTGCAGCTTTAGCTATAACAACTTAATCCGTGCAACCACACTACTCTGGAATGGGATAGGACTGGACTTGAAGTTTGCTACTCTGGTGCGGGAATTCTCATAACTACTTATAAGGGATCATCTCCCTCGAATTTCAGGCTTACCTTTACAAAAAGGGTCAACTGTTAGACAGTCACCTGGAGGAAGCAGGATCACCCATGTGAGTGACCGGGCGATACTATGAGCCTCTCATTGAAAGTGCCCACTCTAGAGGAGTCGGAATGCGCTCCGGTTGGTCTGTGTCCCCGATGTCTCGGTGTTGAGAGGAACAACTCATAGGGTAGGGCCTATGCTAGAGTGGCATCCGAAGAGTCTTGATCGGTTACTCGACCCACGATCAGTGGGGATCAGGGCAGGTACCCAGATGGTGTGGGTAAAGTGTACAACCTCTGCAGAGTGTAAATCTATTCGAATAGCCATGTCCACAGTTATGGATGGTTGGACAAACTACTGTAGAGCGGTGCTGGTTTTGATTTTAAAAAGGACTTTAGAAAAGCAAAGGCTTTGGAAATGATTTGACCATGGGATGGTCGGAAAGGAAGGAAGGGAGTTTGGTCATGGGATGAACGAAAGGAGGAACAAATGGGTGACCCAATCCTAGTGCTTTCCAAAACTTTTGAAAAAGGTTTCCAAAATGTTTTACAAAAGTTTTCAACAAAGATATGTAGATGCTATATCTACAAGAGAAACTATGTGAGAAAAGAACCTCTCTTGGAGCCCTCCTACTACCATAGCCTTATTGCATATCCTCTTGTTATTATTATTGTCTTAAGGTGGTTTGCGAGTACATTCAAAGTACTCACTAGCATTGTCCCTAGCTATTAACTTGGTAAGATATCGAGAAGAAGGTGAAGTTGACGACTATGCGAGATAGGACGTTCTCACAGTCAGTTTCCTGTAGGTTAAGGCATGGCTCGGGCTCTATGCTTGATGAAGTTCCGCTGATGATTATTGAATTAGCCATAATGGCATGTAAGGTATGACATGTATCCGCTTAAGTAATGGATGTTTACTTTGATACTTTTCGGTTATGTGCCATGACTAACTGATCATGGGATCGTGGTGTATGCATAATAGGGATTCTCGGAGGATTAATCCAGGGACCCACAAAACACACCAACAATTGGCTTTTCACTCTCTTGGCTCTTGCAATTCTTGGTTTTTAGTACCATCTCAGTTTGGTTATCTAAACCTAAGCCTTTCTCCCACCTTGAACCATTGATCTTGCACACAAGTCCACTGTTTATCTTATGAGGGTTTTGAGGGGTTATGCTGGCCCAATTTCTGTGTAAACAGAATAATTGGTGAAGTCCAGATTATCCACCCCCTCGGTGGCCAGATTATCCGCCCGACGGGTTATCCGCCCTTAGTGGTTGCCGGACTATCCGACCTGGGCGGGTTCATCTACTTAGGGTTGGGCTCGGGTGGAAGGGCTCATACAGAGCAGCCAGTCCTCCCCGACCCCAACCTCTCTCTCAGCCGCCGGCAGCCTCCCCGACCCTCTTGGTGCCATTCCGGCCACCGGATTCACCGGGCCTCCCCCGGATCTTCTTCGCAACTCCTCCAGGTACCTTCTCCTCCGATTTTTTCCTCCAATGAGTGAGGGTAAATTCCCCACTCTCATCTTTTGTATAGATGTTGTTGTTTGTCGTTGGAACTCGGTCTAGAAGTTGCTCTTATGCTATTTTGCTTGTTAGAAGTTGTAGGCTAGCAACCACGCTGCCTGATTCATGTTTAAACTACGAATCTGAGATGATCTGCAAAAAATTGCCAGTGCCGGATTATCCGCCGCTAGCTCGGCTAGATTATCCGCCCCTAACTCAGACGGATTATTTGTCCTGGAAGGATTGCACCTGCTACAGTTAATCTTAGACTATGATTTGACATGTGATTGACTTGTGGTTGTTCCTCTACTGTTTTTAACACTCCTCCTGGACTTGTGTGTGTTCTTATCTACTTGCTATCTACCTCATCCACTTCATAGGTTGGTCTCGTGGGGTCTCTTAGGCGTACAAGTGTCGTCCTCGTGCTCACTATTTCAGGCCCAACGAAGAAGGTGTTCTTATTGACGAGGTTGAGGAGGCAGAAATGAGAGGCTGATAGGATGGCAGAAAGGGCTAAGAAGGACGAGAGGTCTCGGGCTGGTTCCAAGAAGAAGGGTAAGCAACCTAGGGTCAGCTACAAGGACATGGACATCATTTCATATTCAGCTATTCATCAGCGTGACCTATATGTGGAGGCTGATATTGATGAGGAGCTTGGGGACCCCCATTTTTGTGTGCTCACCACAAATTTACCGTTGATGATGTTTATGACCACCTGAAGATTTGTCCCACGCATCCTATCGATCTAACCAAGGCAGGTCGTATGCCTCAATGTGCTGAAGCTTTGGCTGTGACTGAGAAGATGGGGTTGCATCATAATCTCATGGAGCTCTAGTGTTCTTATGACACTTCCGTGGTGAAGAAGTTCTTCTACACTCTCGTGGTGTGTGGGGATGAGCGTCGCACCATGAAGTGGAGGACAGGCGAGAACTATCTGGAGTCTGATTTCTACATGTTTGCTGAGGTTCTTGGTTAGTCCTTTGCTAGCCGTAATCAATCTTGTGGGTATCGCATCATCTCTGCTATCAAGCCTAACAAAGACACACTTCTTTCACCATGTTGTGGTCCAAATGGTGCTGTTGGTTGATGTCTTCAAGTGCACATATCGTTTGTAGCTAGTTTTGAAGTATAGATATTGATCCCACAGGGAGCCCAAAGTTAAGTGTTTATGGGTGAAGTCTCTGTCACACATGAAGTTGTCACAGATCTTCGAGTGAATTAACTGCAAGTGTTGAAATAAGAATGGGGTTTTTATTAAATGAGATATATTTAAATGAAACTAAAATGTAAACTTCAGAAATATAAAGCATAAAAGTAAAGAACAACTTGATTGTTTCTTGTTTTCTGTAGATGGCAAAAGAAGGCGCGGGGAGATTCAGTTCATGGTGATAGTGACTGTGCCAGGTGGATGAATGATAACTATAACAATTATAATCTTATAAATATATGTGTAGGCGAGCAACCCATAATTACTCGGAACTCCTCTTGGTAGATTTCATCCCAACTTCAATAATCCTACTAGCCTGTTACCAAAAACCATGGTCAGACACTAGACGATTAAGACCCTTCAGGTTGCTTAGCGATTAAGCTCATTGGATCGGACTAATGCAATAAGCACAGTGGTTCCTCATTATCCTCGAGTCTACTAGTTTTACATTGATATCCTCGTGTCACTCGAGGGTTGCCGGTCTGCTAGCGAACAAGATCTTATCTATGTAGAACAAAGCATCATGTTGTCTGGGCCCTCAATTAAATAACAAGCATTAGGCATCCCACAGATAGTCAAGCACACATAATATAGTAATTAGAATCAATCACAAACTAATAGAAAATATATGAAGGCATATCACATCTCACCAATCCCCTACATCTCCCATGCCTAAGGAACTTACTCACACATGAGAGAAGAACGGATCATCGATATAATTAAATAAACGGAATTCGTCTTTATATTACCATGGAGATCCACAATAAGAATCGGAAAATATCCAACACAATTCAAGATGGGAAGAAACAATCTCAAACCCTAGTCTTGCAAGGTGAACATCCCTCTCTCTCTCAAGTACAAGTAGTGTCTATGTTGGTGTATTGGCTAGGAGGCCGAAGATCATGGAGCGAGATGAAGAACATCCTCCCCTTCTTCTCTACATCTCTTCTTTATCCCTTCTGGATGGTATGGCGGTTGTTGTGTTGTGTTTTCGCGTATGGTCCCTTCATGGAAGTTGCCCCTTTTGACAAGACAGAGGCGGCGGCAGCTATACGGTAGGAACTATACGGCCAGAAAAATATTCTCGCCGTATAGTTGCTCGTTAAAGCCTCTGTATGCTCCCCTCGAGTGCTTCTAAAGAGAGACCATCTTGTTTTCTCCAGAATATTGTGTTTCTCTATTTAAAACCTTCTATTGACATTCAGAACCTGAAACACACATTAAAACCAAGTTTTCTTTGCTACCGAAGTATTAGTGTTAGGTAAAGCTAGAAAACGATCAAATCCAGGAGAAAACCATCAATAAAAGCCATCAAAAATGTATCGAATCTCACAGCTATCATTGGTAAGGTTACCGGTCTCTCTCCACTATATGCTCAGCTGGTTGGCATGTTCCATGATGGCGTCACTCCGAGTGGGGGAAATAATGACATCATCAATGGTCACCTTGTTCAGCTGTTGGGCTTTGCTTATGAGATTGCATCTTCTGAAGACCCTGTTGTGAACTACCAGCTAGATGTGATGGATTTCATCTTCCACGAGATGACTAATGCTATGTACAATCGGCTCTCTATCCCATATGCTCCCTACATCATGATGCTCATCAAGCATATGCTCCCACATGAGGATTCCGGTGACAATCTTGATGGTGTACATAAAGTCAAGAAGATCTACAAGACTAGGAAGACCTCTCACCCCTCTACAGCTCCCGAGTCCTTTATGGGAGATGCTAGGGCGAGTAGGATGAGGCCCCCGGTGTCATCTATTGCCAGGGAAGTGAATCAACTAAACTGGTTCCACCGCAACATTCTTTGCATGGGAGTTGACACCCATAAGGGTCAGAATGCGGCGTACCGGCAGCGTCATGATATTGCTCACACTCAGCACCTCATCCTTCACCGCATCTCTGGGGCATCAGGTCCCCCTCCTACCCAGGCTGCTCCCACTCTGTATGCTCAGTGGAACACTTCAGGCACCAACTATGGTGAGCTCCAGTGTCACTCGTTCCTGCGAGAGCCTACTCCGACAGCCGCTGATTGAGGATGACGATGAGGAGTATGATGATGATGAGGGTGCCTATGACGAGGACGAGGACGAGGAGTGATCTCTCGGGACGCAAGCATAGCTCTTTTCCCTTTTTGGTGTTCTAGTGCCAAAGGGGGAGAAGTAGTTCTAGTAGGTATCGAGAGGATTTGCATGGGTCAGGCACAAGCACATTTGGCATTTTTTTCCTTTTCTTCATCCTTGCTTGTGCCCATTTAGCGTTGAACTCTCCTATTTGCTATTTGCTATTTGGTTTGTTTGTGTGAGACTATGTTGGTCCATATTGTGTCATGAGACTACGGATTAATCTTCATGGATTTATCACTATGGAATTCTAGAATTATCTATGAGGATGTCGTTATGTCATTATTCTTGGAAGTCTCAATATGGGGTTTCTTCAAAAGCATCTATCATTATATTATTGAGGACTTCATTATGGTGGTATGGTACATCTCTCTCCCTAACTCATCATTTGTTTCTTAGCTTCCAATTCATGAAAAGGTACTGAGCCTATGTGTGTGCATTTTTATTCAAATGCAAACTTAATATATGCACACATGTAGGGGAGTTCCTTTTTCATCCTTGGAATGATGTGTTAGTAGGGCTACATTGAAAATCCTAGTATTTTCATCTAACACCAAAAAGGGGGAGATTGAAAGAACATTTTATGATCCCTGGTATTTTGTGTGTTAGATAACAATGCCAAGGATTATTTAATTGTGTGTTTAGTGTGCAGAACAATGTTTCCACTCAAATACTGCTAAACCAAAGTTTGGGTGGCAGATTATCGGCCCCTACCAAGGGCCGGATTATCCACCCCACCAAGTTCGCCAATGCCAAAAAGGCGCGTCATGTAGTATGGGGGTGGAGTTTCTCCCCGGATTAACTGGACAGGGCCAAAGCATTTACCCAAGCCGGATAATCCGCCCCCAGGGCATTGCCAATGCCACCAAGGTGCGTGACGCCATAAGGGGGGCGAAATTTCCTCCGGATTAACCGGCCAGGGCAGGAGCATTCGCCTAGGCCAAATAATCCGCCCCTCCAGGATTTTTGGCAAAGGCAACCAAGGCGTGTCACGCAGGGAGGGGCCAGACTTTTAGTCCAGATTTTCTGAGCTAGGGTCGTATGTTTGCCATGGTTGGATAATCCGTCCCCCACTTAGGCCAGATAATTCAGCCCCCAAATCGTCCAACGGTAGCTTTTCTAGTGGGGCTATAAGTAGCCCCTCAGATCCCCATTTCTGATCCCTTGGATCCTGCCAAAAAGCTCTACCCAGTTCATATCGATTCAAGCACAATCTCCACCTTCAACCACTCAAAGGTTCTAGGCTTTGGGGAATCGAAGGAGGAGATTTTGATCTACATCAGCATCCATTAAGATCTTCACTTCCCCTCCATTCACTTGGAGGATTCTTGATCTATTGTTTCTTGCAAATCTCTAGATCTCAATTTCAGTTATTGATTAACTTGTTCTTGTGGCAGCTTGTTTTCATCACGAGAGCCTCCAATTTAGTTGTGGATGCGTGCCCTGTTAGAATTGTAAAGGTATTCCCACCTAGAAGCATGCCAAATAGTGGAAGGTGGATCAGGCCTTTGGTGGTGAGATTCATCGGAGAACAGGGTGAGGCCTATTGTGGTGTGGTGGTCTTAGTACCACCCCCTCCAACGTAGACGTACTTCTCTTA
Source organism: Avena eriantha (assembly GCA_910589775.1). NCBI lineage: Eukaryota > Viridiplantae > Streptophyta > Magnoliopsida > Poales > Poaceae > Avena > Avena eriantha. Next base: position 189,052,349 of record OU342746.1, on the reverse strand, counting down.
ACAAGGAAGGAACATCGGTAAAAAAAATCATGTGTCTCCACGTGCTCCACTACGGCTACCTCGTTCCACTCTCTCCGCCTTTTCTTGCTTAGTAGTTAGGTTTACATGTAGGGAAATTTCTCATAGTTGCATATCTAGAGGTTTACCTTTGTGTTAATCCTAAAATTGAAAAAGAACTAAAAAATTGGTGTAGCACCTATTCACCCCCCTCTAGGTGCCCACACGATCCATTTCAACCTCTCTCTCCTCCCCTCGCTGTCGACATGCATGCCTTCCCTATGCTGCACCGACGAGATCCCAAGCAAGTTCCGCCCACAAAAGCTCGCAATCTGGTCCTAGCGCCAAATCTGCCACTCTGGCCCCTCTTCGGACTCGTCTCGGTGCTCCACGTCCATCCTTACCCCTCCGTCACTGGCGTAGCCTAAGGTCCGCACCCCAAGCCTCGCAGACCTGAGCTAGGGTTTTAGCACGATATCCTCTGTCACGAGGAGGAAGACGTGATGTGGCCCTCGATCCCATTCTAATCCAACGGCCATCCATCGCCGATACCTCTTCAGAGCCTCGCTCTGACTGACAGTGGGCCCCGACCTGCTTGTTCAAACTCCCCATCTCTCGCGCATAGTTCAGCTTGTTGGGCCTAAATCTATGCGGCGTAGCCCAGTCCCGACGAGTTTTGGCCCATTTATTTGTTTCTCTCTGCAAATTCCTTTGCTCCCTAGATCTGCTTTAGTGCTACTAGGATTAAATCATAAATAAAATGTAAATTGCCATATTTTTCTTAGATCCAAATTTACACATAAAACCCCATGTTTTCTCAAACATGCAGAACACGCCTCCTGCCAAAAATAATTCTTATTATTTTGTGGTTTTAAATCTACCACATAGTGCCATTTTCAGTAAATAAATTCCTCAAGTAGTTCAACATACCCGAATGGAGTGAAACTACTTTCCTTTGGTAGGTATTCTAATTACCTATCATGTCACCTTGGTATAAGCTATGGATATAAAGTAATAAAATTAGATAAATCAATTCATTCTTGACTTTGAACAATTCTCAAGGGAGATCAACAACACATATTGAGTTGATTCCAACTCACTGTGGTGTAGTACTGCTAGATCTATAGAATCATAGGATCCCATAATTATTTGAGTTTTTAATCAATTTAGGGAATTAAACTCTTCTATTTAGGGTTGTTTTACCAAATAAATCACATATGTAGATTTACAACTCCAATATTAGTGATTCCAATTTCTACATAAAGGTATTAGAAATACCTACCCTTTCCCTTGGAGTCATATCAAAAGGGCATGTAGAATAAATCTGGTGAAAAGACAATCTTCCAACATAACTGACTTTGGGATTTTCCCAAGGGCATTCTCGTAATTATTTTGGAGTGAATCCAACTCTCAAAAATCATATACTACAAGGTCTACCAAAAATACTTGGAACAAATTTGTTTGAGCTACATATATTTTATGGTGATTTATTCCCTTAAACTAGGATTTATTTCACTAGAAAATCCATATCTAATTAATGAAAAGGGCAAAAATAGTGAAACCACTTTTTGTGGCCTTGTTGTCTCAATATCTATCTGTTTATATCATTTATGTACAATGGTATCATACAGAACCAATCCTTGGCCTTAAACCCCCTTAATGAAATGGTATATGATACTTAAATCATAAAAGAAAATGCACCAAGGGAAATGAAATACTTTCAATTTGCTTTAAACCAAAAATATCATCACCTACTGAATAGTTGTGAATTTTGTATTGTTTGTGTTGTATTGTATTGTATTGTATTGTATTGGTCCTTGCATGCCTTATGTTGATTGTGGCCTTTGTTTGTTTGCATGTGTGATCTGTGACGATGATAGATGCGATTATATCGAAGTCTAGAAGGTGAAGATATTGGTTATTACGGTTTTCTAAGAAGAAGCCCATGGATATTTTGCCATATTCCTGGTCACGGGAAAGCTACCTACTTGTTCATAAGCCTTGTCCTACTATTTTACTTATGCATGTTTTACCTACTTGTTTATGAAAACTGTATTATTTTCCTTTATGATGATCTATATCTGGTAGTGGCTTGGCTCCTCCAAACCATTACACGTATGTACTACTAAGTAAAACCCCCTTGACACTACAAGAAAAGTTTCCTTCCGCAAAAAATTGGCCCGACGGTCGTCGTAGAAGGCGTGTCTTCCGCGAAGAAATTCTCGGCTCGACCGTGGCCGATGGAAAACTTTTTTCTGGTTTAGTGGCTGATACATTGCAAATGTATCTATAATTTTTGATGTTCCATGCTTAGTTTTATCCACTTTCTTGTGCTTTGTTCCCACTTTGGAGTACTTTTATTATGATTTCTTGGACTAACCTATTAACAAGAGCCACAGTGCCAGCTGCCTTTTTTCTGCTGTTTTTGGTTCTAGGAAAGTCAGAAAATGAATATTCTCGGAATTGGACGGGACAAAAGCCAAAGTGCCTATTTTTCTGGAAGGGATCAAGTTCCAGAATACGAGACGGAGAGGGGCCAGGGGCTGGCCACACCACCTGGCCGTGCGTCCAGGCTTGGCCCACGCCAGGGGGTGGTCTGGCCAACCCCGGCACCCCCTCGGCCTCTCCTTCTGCCTATAAGTTGCCCTCGGGACGAAAACCCTAAGTACCCGATCAAAATCCACGAAAGAGTCTGTAGCCGCCGTCGTGTCTGTCCCTAGATCGGGGGGATCTGAAGGTCTTCCCGGCACCCTGCCGGAGAGGGGAATTCACCCTAGAGGCCTTCTTCATCACCATGCAAGCCTCCGGTGTGATGCGTGAGTAGTTCATCCTTGGACTACGGATCCATGTAGTAGCTAGATGCTGGTTTCTCCTCCTTTGTGCTTTCATGTTTAGATCTTGTGAGCTCCGTTCATGATCAAGATCATCTATTTGTAATTCATACATGTTGTGTTTGCGGAGATCCGATGGATATTGAGATGCTATTTCAGATTGATTATTGATTCTATCATGTCTTTGTTATTTGAGATCTTGCATGCTTTCCGTTGTTAGTAGCTATCTTGGCCAAGTAGACGCTAGCAACTCCAAGAGTTAGTATTTATGCTCGATAGTGGGTTCATGCCTCTGGTAATCTAGGGAAGTGACAGAAATCTCTAAGGTACTAGATGTCCTGTTGCTACTAGGGAGAAAACAACAATCCTTTGTTCATAGAACAATCGTATTGTTTACTTTACACGCAGTTCGTAAAGCAATAATCTGTTGCTTGCAACTTAATACTGGAGGGGGTTCGGATGATAACCTGAAGGTGGATTATTAGTCATAGATGCAGTTGGATGGCGGTCTATGTATTATGTTGTAATGCCCAATCAAGTCTCAGAGGAGTCAAGATGATTAGTATATACATGTATTGCTTTCTCGGTGTTTGTCAATTGCCCCGCTGTAATTTGTTCACCCAGCATGTTATCTATCTAAGGAGAGCCACCTCTAGTAAACTATGGATCCCGGTACTTTTTCTTTACATACAATCTACAACTGTTTACTGCTTTGTATTTACTTTCTGCAAACTTTTACTTCTTTCCATTCGATACGTTTAATCCTTTGTTTTACGCAAAACACGGTGAGATTGACAACCTCATCGCAAGTTAGGGACAAAGTTCGGTGGTTGTGTTGTGAAGGTCTCCACGTTGCTACTAGCACCGGTAGTGTGCCCTGCCAAAGCTCAGCTAGTAACACGTTTGGCGTGTTTCCTTGCTCCTACTGGTTCGATTAAACCTTGGTTTCATAACTGAGGGAAAACTAACTGCTATGCTCATCGTACCTTCCTCTTGGGGTTCCCAACGAGCTCTACGTCGAAATTCGAGCGAATCAAGATTTTTCTGGCGCCGTTGCCAGGGAGTCAAGGACATCTTCATAAGGGGAGTCCCTCATAACCAATCTCTTTACTTTATTGTTTTTGTTTTGCTTAGTTTCTTTTTGCTTTGTTTGCTTGTTTTGTTATTCAAAAAACACAAAAAAATAGTTTTACTTGTTTTGCTTTCTTATTTGAAAGCCCCAAAAAATGACTACTCTTGAGAACACTAAGTTGTGTGACTTGACTAGCACCAACAACAATGATTTTATGAGCACACCTATTTCTCCACCTGTGGCTAAAAATACTTTCTTTGAGATGAAACCTGCTTTACTCAATCTTGTTATGAGAGAGCAATTTTCTGGTGTTGGTAATGAAGATGCCGCTTCTCATCTAAATAACTTTGTTGAACTTTGTGAGATGCAAAAGCATAGGGATATAGATGGTGATATTATTAAGCTGAAGTTGTTTCCTTTCTCTTTGAGAGGAAAAGCTAAAGAGTGGTTGAATTCCTTAACTAGGAATAGTATTTATTCTTGGACTAAGTGCAAAGATGTTTTTATTGGAAAATACTATCCTCCTGCTAAGATTATATCCATGAGAAGTGAAATAATGAAGTTTAAACAACTTGATAATGAGCATGTTGCTCAATCTTGGGAAAGAATGAAATATTTGGTAAAGAATTGTCCCACTCATGGACTGACTGCTTGGATGATCATCCAAACTTTTTATGCAAGATTGAACTATTCTTCAAGGAACCTATCTGATTCAGCTGCTAGAGGTACCTTTATGACCATCACTTTGGGTGCTGCAACAAAACTTTTGGACAATATGATGGTTAATTATTCTGAATGGCATACTGAGAGAGCTCCACAAGGTAAGAAGGTAAATTCTATTGAGGAAACCTCCACCTTGAGTGATAAGATTGATATTATTATGGCTATGCTTGTTAATGGGAAAGCCCATATTGATCCAAATAATGTTCCTTTAGCCTGTTTGGTTGCTCAAGAAGAGCAAGTTGATGTGAACTTCATAAGAAATAACAACTTTGGCCAAAATGCTTATGGTAATAATTGTTATAGGAACAATTTTGGTAACAACAATTATAAGCCATATCCTCCCAACAATGGTAATGCTTATGGAAATTCTTACAACAATAAGAGTGCTCCCTCTGAACTTGAAGTTATGCTTAAAGAGTTTATTAGTAAACTCTTTGCTTTCAATAAAACTATTTAGTAAAAACTCTCTAATGCTGAAAGAAATATAGCATCTTTGGCTGAAGCTCAATCTACTTTGAATAAAATGGCTGCTAAACCTGAAACTAATGAGAATCCCTTTGCAGCTACTAATGCTATACAAGTAAGAATTGATGAAAATGTTAGACTATTAGCTGAATTACATGCTAAGTGGGAAAGAGAAGATGAAATTGCTAGAAACATTAGTGTTTCTAGTATTACCACCACTAGTGTTGAGGCTAGCAATAGTTCTACTACTTTAGATGATAAAGTTGATTTTGATCTTGATGGTTGCAACATCTCTGAAGTTATTAAGTTCCTACAAAAGCTAGCTAAAAGTCCTAATGCTAGTGCTATGAACATGGCCTTTACAAAACACATTACTGATGCTCTCATAAAGATTAAAGAAGAAAAGATGAAACATAAAGCTACTATTCCTATAAAGCAAGAGGATGGTTGGGAACCCATCATTAATATGAAAGTGAATGACTTTGATTTCAAAGATTTATGTGATCTTGATAGTAGTGTTTCTATTATGCCTAGAAGGATTTATGATATGCTTGATTTGCCTCCTCTTGAAGATTGGTATTTGAATGTCCCACTTGACACTAATGCTAAAAAGAAACTCATGGGGAGTCTTAATGATGTTCTTATTATGGTTAATGATTACTATGTCCCCGTTGATTTCTATGTTTTGGATGTTGAATACAATGCTTCTTGTCCTATTACTTTGGAAAGACCTTTTCTTAGAACTGTTGGTGCCATCATTGATATGAAAGAAGGCACCATTAAATATCAAATCCCACTCAAGAAAGGTATAGAACACTTCCCTAAAAAGAGAGAAAAGATTTCTTTTGCTTCTCCTATGAAAACAAAATTTGGCCTTAATGCTTCTTCATTTGAGAACACTTGATTCTTTCCTTGGTTCTTATGCCTAACTTAAAGGCGTTAAAGAAAAGTACTTGTTGGGAGATAACCCAATAGTTTTAGTTGAGTCTTGAAAGTTATTACCTCTGTAATAACCTCTCTTTATCCTTTTTATTTTCTTTTTGTGCCAAGAGTAACCTCTAATGAGAGTGAAGTAATGATTGGGAAAGTTGCTGTCCCGAAACAGATTTCTGTGCTTCACTGTAAAAATTCCTGAGAGAGCTTTGTACATCGTATTGAACTGTAATTTGTTGTGCTTCTGACCCAGGTTGTTATCTAACTTTCGTTAGTTCAGAACTTTTTTATTTGAGCAACAGAAGGTCTTCGAAAATATTCGTCTTTCCCTTCTGGTCTGTTTTGACAGATTTCTGCCATTTTCTGCATTTGCTTCTTATTAGTTCCTTCTTGAGTTTCTTTGGGGAATTGAGATTTTTGAGGGAAGTGCTACAGTAGCTAGTGTTCTAATGGAAGTTTATTTGGTGTTAGAACTGAACCTTGAGACTTATTTATCTTAAGTGCACTAATGTTGCTAATGAGATTGTGTGAAGTTTTGTATGAAGGAAAAATTTTAGGTGTATGGAAGGAATGAGTAATGAGATGAAGGATGTACTAAAGCTCAAGCTTGGGGATGCCACGCGTGTCACCCCAAGAAATATCCAAGAAGTACAAGCGTCAAAGCTCGGGGATGCCCAAGGCATCCCCTTCTTCATCAATAAAAATCCCAGGTTTCTTCCAAACACTTCATTTTTATTGTTTCATGCACAGTTGTGTTTTTCTTGGAGCATCTTCTTTTTCGTTTTCGTTTTGGTTTTTAGTTTGCTTGGTTTGCTTAGTTTTCTGAATAAGTTGGTTGGACCCCCTCTTTCATACATTGGTTTGCAAATAGTTTGGTTTGGTTTGGAAAAGAGTAGGAAAGTTAATGCTTATGTGGTAAAAAGAGCTCGTTTTTGACTATGGCCTATGCTTTGTCATGCCATGCTTGATATTGTTTTGGCTTTATGCTTAGTATTCTTTGGTGTAGCATGACTTGTTATAAACAATTGAGATTGCTTAATGTGCCTTGGATGAATCATGCGTTGTTTTAGCATATTAAAGCATAGTATAGTGGTATTCTCCTTTGATGCTTTATTTGGGTGGACTTGGCACATGCTCACACCATATTATGACTATATCAAGTCACCATAGCCTTTATGATCCTTTAGTTTTCAACTTGTAGTATCACTTTATGCTTTGATCAATGATGTTTTGTCGCTCTGCATGATTATGGCCATTATTGCTCTCTTAGTTTGTCGCTCCCAGTCTTTTGCTAGCCTCCACAACAAAGTATGAGTTCCACTCATGCATCCAACTCCCTAAACCAAGTTTTCCAAAGAGTCCACCATACCTACCTATTAGTTTATGCTATTCCAAGTATATTCATGCGTTTGTCTACCTTTCACTTGTTATGAGAAAACTAGTGATTAAAGCTCTCACGAACTTGATGGCACACTTTACTTTATTGCCTCTAATAAACTTTAACCAATGGGTCCTTCTTTGTTGCGTATATGCTTGCGCTTTATAAGTTGAAATTAGCAGAACCATGTTTCATGGGGAACGCTTTCAACATTGCACTCGTACTTTGTACCCCCTTGATATTATGTTCTTTTGCTTACGGATCCCGGCGGTGTGAAATAAAAGTGGAACTTGTAAGATCATGGAGTTTGTATGTGTGTTAGAGAAACGCCTGGGCTGCTAGCCTAAGCCATGCCTAATCATGGTGGAAACTTGCAGTATCACCATAATGAGCACTCTATGAAGCATCCTCAATAAAAACCTATGCAAATAGCAAATAAAAAGATTGCTGAGATGCTCATTGTCTGCTTGCCTTGTCATTTTGATTATGGGAAAGCTCCCGTATCATGTGCAAGGGGTACCCCGTTGGCGGTTCTTAATGATACACATATACATACAATAACAAGAGCTTACTCGTGACTGAAGTTGAGTAGCATGAGGATCGGTCTTCGTAAGTAAGGGGCATGAGATTTCGGTTTATAACTTGTCAAGCATATCCTCTTAGTTGTGTCACTTTAACCTTAATCACCTTCAAGATGCTTATGATAGAGGCAATGAGAGCTGAAAGCTATAAGTACCATAATTTTTGGAAGCTCTTTATGAGACTTGAATCCCTACTTCCATTTACAAAAGGCTTTTCTTCCACCATTATATTGAGTCTCCACCTTCTATCTTTATGCACCTACTTTGAGAGCATAGTGGCCATTCTTAGTTCTATGTGCATTGTCCAAAGACTAGTTGATTGATGCATAACTTGTTATTGCTTGTTTGAAACTATTGTATCTAGTCACTCTTATGAACTTTGAAGGTGTCCTATGCATTTATATTTGCTACTCTATTGAGGGACAAGCTGAATACTTTTATGCTATGTTTTCTTTATGTGAAACAAACAAACGTCTTGCAAAGCATTGTCATTCATGAATATTTTGTTTGTGTCTTTTCATGTTGTGTCATAGTTTCTTTGCTTATTGCTAGAACTTTGTCTTTCATGTTATGATTGAAGTACTATGATCCCAGCTTTGAGTGATTTGCAAATACTTTGATCAAGTCTTTGATGGTGCATGTCACCTCAAAAATTCTTTCTTTTTATCACTTACCTACTCGAGGACGAGCAGGAGTTAAGCTTGGGGATGTTGATACATTGCAAATGTATCTATAATTTTTGATGTTCCATGCTTAGTTTTATCCACTTTCTTGTGTTTTTTCCAACTTTGGAGTACTTCTATTATGATTTCTTGGACTAACCTATTAACAAGAGCCACAGTGCCAGCTGCCTGTTTTCTGCTGTTTTTGGTTCCAGGAAAGTCAGAAAATGAATATTCTCGGAATTGGACGGGACAAAAGCCAAAGTGTCTATTTTTCCGGAAGGGATCAAGTGCCAGAATACGAGACGGAGAGGAGCAGGGGCTGGCCACACCACCTGGCCGCGCGGCCAAGCTTGGCCGTGCGGCCAGGCTTGGCCACGCTAGGGGGTGGTCTGGCCGACCCCAGCACCCCCTCGGCCTCTCCTTCCGCCTATAAGTTGCCCTCAGGACAAAAACCCTAAGTACCCGATCAAAAATCCACGAAAGAGTCTGTAGCCGCCGTCTTCTCTGTCCCTAGATCGGGGGGATCTGAAGCTCTTCCCGGCACCCTGCCGGAGAGGGGAATTCACCCTGGAGGCCTTCTTCATCACCATGCAAGCCTCCGGTGTGAGGCGTGAGTAGTTCATCCTTGGACTACGGATCCATGTAGTAGCTAGATGGCTAGTTTCTCCTCCTTTGTGCTTTCATGTTTAGATCTTGTGAGCTCCGTTCATGATGAAGATCATCTATTTGTAATTCATAAATGTCGTGTTTGCAGGGATCCGATGGATATTGAGATGCTATTTCAGATTGATTATTGATTCTATCATGTCTTTGTTATTTGAGATCTTGCATGCTTTCCGTTGTTAGTAGCTATCTTGGCCAAGTAGATGCTAGCAACTCCAAGAGTTAGTATTTATGCTCGATAGTGGGTTCATGCCTCTGGTAATCTGGGGAAGTGACAGAAATCTCTAAGGTACTAGATGTGATGTTGCTACTAGGGAGAAAACAACAATCCTTTGTTCATAGAACAATCGTATTGTTTACTTTACACGCAGTTCGTAAAGCAATAATCTGTTGCTTGCAACTTAATACTGGAGGGGGTTCGGATGATAACCTGAAGGTGGATTATTAGTCATAGATGCAGTTGGATGGCGGTCTATGTATTATGTTGTAATGCCCAATCAAGTCTCAGAGGAGTCAAGATGATTAGTATATGCATGTATTGCTTTCTCGGTGTTTGTCAATTGCCCCGCTGTAATTTGTTCACCCAGCATGTTATCTATCTAAGGAGAGCCACCTCTAGTGAACTATGGATCCCGGTCCTTTTTCTTTACATACAATCTACAGCTGTTTACTGCTTTCTGTTTACTTTCTGCAAACTTTTACTTCTTTCCATTCGATACGTTTAATCCTTTGTTTTCCGCAAAACACGGTGAGATTGACAACCTCATCGCAAGTTGGGGACAAAGTTTGGTGGTTGTGTTGTGCAGGTCTCCATGTTGCTACTAGCACCGGTAGTGCGCCCTGCCAAAGTTCAGCTAGTAACACGTTTGGGGTGTTTCCTTGCTCCTACTGGTTCGATTAAACCTTGGTTTCATAACTGAGGGAAAACTTACTGCTGTGCTCATCGTACCTTCCTCTTGGGGTTCCCAACGAGCTCTACGTCGAAAGTCGAGCGCATCAGTGGCCCTCTACTATGACGGATCTGCTAAAAACATGGAGGAAGCTCGGCCAGCGCATGGCAGAAGCAAGATTTTTGTTTCCTCGCGTGATGTTGACTTGCCGAAGTCTTTTGAGGCGTGTGGGTCCTGGACGTCAGTGTCTCTAGCGGACCATACTTTTCGGCCGCGCCTCCCTGATTTGAACTCGATAACGTTGTTCGAGGCGTCTGCCGTTTATTGAGGCTGCTATGTCCCACATGTCAGCCTCTCATTAGAAGGATCGTGTGTATAATGGAATTTTTTTTCTCGCTCGCGCTACCCTGTTCCGAAGATGATAGCGTTGCTCGATGCATCTACCGTCTAATCAACCTCCTAGGACCCACATGTCATCCTCTCATTAGAAGAAACGTGTGTATGATGGAATTTTTTAATTCGTTGGTGCTACCCCATTCCGAGTTGATTGCGTTGCTCGACGCATCTACCGTTTAACCAACCTTCTGAGCCCCACATGCCATCCTCTCATTAGAAGAAACGAGTGTATGATGGATTTTTTTCCTTGGCTCGTGATACCCTGTTCTGAACTTGATAGCGATGTTCGATGCATCTACCGTTTAATCACGATGATGGGCCCCACATGACATCCTCTCATTTGAAGAAACATGTGTATGATGGATTTTTTGCCCTCTATCATGCCTTCGTGTTCCGAACTTGATAATGTTTCTTGTTGCATTAGCCGTTTAATCAAACTCCTGGAGCCCACATGTCATCCTCTCATTAGAAGAAATGTGTGTATAATAGAATTTTTTCCCTCGGTCGCGCCTCCATGTTCCGAACTTGATAGCATTGCTCGCTACATCTACTTTTTAATCATGATGCAGGGCCCCACCCCCACATTGAAGAAACGTGTGTATCATGGAATTTTTGCTCTAGGTCGTGCCTCCGTGTTTTGAACTTGATAGTGTTGCTCGATGCATCAGTCGTTTTTCCAAGCTGCTGAGTCCCCCATGTGAGACTCTCATTAGAAGAAAGGTGTGCATGCTGGAATTTTTTCTCGCTCGTGCCTCCTTGTTTCGAACTTGGCAACGTCGCTCGAGGCAGAACTTGTATAAGGCCGCGCTACTGGGTACCACATGTCGGTCTCTCTGTATATCAAACCTGCGTATGATGGACTTTTTTTCGGCCACGTCCACTGTTTTGACCTTAGCAACATTGCTCGATGTGGCAGCTGCGTATGGTCTTGCTCCTGAGGGCCCCATGTCACCCTCTCTGGTATGTTCTGGCAGGTGGGTCCCTGATGCCAGCCTCTCTGTACAAGTATTTAACTTTTTTTTCAAACCCGACCATTAAACTCGAGGGATGCTGCAGGCTGGTGGGTCCGCGATTCCAGCCTCTCCATAATGCGATATTAAACCCTTTCTCAAAAAAAAGTAAACCCAAGATATATATAAATATGTACACACAGTGGATTCGAACTAAAGACCTTCAAATCAAATCAAATAGACGTAAACTGAGTGTTTTGCCACGATACCAAATATACTAATAGAAATTCAATCATTAAACATGTATTAGTACTACAACTTATGTATCAGTCTTCTAAAAAATATTGTTGTGTTTCCATATTATCTCTCTTAAAATAAAAGAGCAGTGCTACTGGAACCTCGATTTATAAAAAGCCATATAATGGATTAGTTTCTTAAAAACATGGGTAGGCAGAGTTTTTTTAGAGATGCGGGCAATGCCAAAAAGGCCAAATTAATGTTTTTTTGGGCTATGGTCAATGGGCTCCTATCTCAAATTTCACTGGGATGTGTCTCGCCAGATTCAAACACAGACCTCTTCGAGGGAGGAAAAAAGCAATAATTCCTTTGACAATTATTCATGTAAAAATATCTAATGAACACACACCACATGCACCAAAACAGGGCTGGTATCCAATGACTTCACTTGGTGAAATCATGTTGTATATCTTTACCCACTCATCCTTGTCCAAAATGCATCCAACAGTTCCGATGACACAAAGGCAAAAGCTCTAGAGCAACAAGCCAGTAGCAACGACAGAACTTTTGACAAATTCAATACCATTTGAAAGATTAAGGAGTACAGAATAATAAGACATAAAAAATCGACAGATTCCTAGTTCATATTCAGCAGCACTTGCCTAATTCAGAAGCATTTCAAAGTGACTGATTCAACAATACAAACACTAAAATTCAATATCACTATAAAGAGAGACAGTTCTTGTTTCAGCTCTAAAAACCATGCCACGCGATCAGTTTGCCCTTTTCTCCATACACACTCGATCACTAGAACACAATCATTGTCATAATATTTGGTCATATAGGGAACTGTCATATAGATACAGATATATATATCATACCAGTACGTACTAGTCATAGTTCCAATCCAGCAAAAGGTTATCATAGTTTTACCACCCATATATAATTAGTGGAGATAAGAAAACCACATAATTAATTACAATAGCATGCAGCCAAAGAGCTAGATAGCTAGGAAGTTCATGAACAGCATGCCGCATTCAGGGAAGCGAGATACATCGACCTTGACCGTTCTTCCAATAGTAAGTTTGGCTGCTTTTCGGAACTTGATCCACCTAGAAGTAGCTGCCAAGCGCCCATCAGTCGAGTTAATGGTGTAGGGTCCCTCGATTCACCATCAAAGACTGGATCAAAGTATTTGCAAAACATTCAAAGCTGGGATCATAGTACTTCAATCATAACATGAAAGAGAAAGTTCTAGCAATAAGCAAAGAAACTATGATGCAACATGAAAAGGCACAAACAAAAGATTCATGAATAACAATGCTTTGCAAGACGTTTGTTTGTTTCGCATAAAGAAAACATTGCATAAAAGTATTCAGCTTGTCCCTCAATAGAGTAGCAAATATAAATGCATAGGACACCTTCAAAGTTCATAAGAGTGACTAGATACAATAGTTTCAAACAAGAAATAACAAGTTATGCATCAATCAACTAGTCTTGGGACAATGCACATAGAACTAAGAATGGCTACTATGCTCTCAAAGTAGGTCCATAAAGATAGAAGGTGGAGACTCAATATAATGGTGGAAGAAAAGCCTTTTGTAAAAGGAAGTAGGGATTCAAGTCTCATAAAGAGCTTCCAAAAATTATGGTACTTATAGCTTTCAGCTCTCATTGCCCTATCATAAGCATCTTGAAGTGATTAAGGTTAAAGTGAACAAACTATGGTGTACATGCTTGACGAAGTATAAGTCAGAAATCTCATGTCCCTTGTATACGAGGGCCGCTCCTCATGCTACTCAAGTTTAGTCACCAGTAAGCTCTTGTCATTGTAAGTATATGTGTATCATAGAGAACCGCCAACGGGGTACCCCTTGCCCGATGGTACGGAAGAATCCCCATATCAAAATGACAAGGCAAGCAGACAACGAGCATCTTAGCATTCTTATTATTTACCATGGGAATATGGTGCTTTTTTTCTCTTTCCTCTTTTCATAGTATCTTTTTTTTTCTTTTTTCTCTTTTTTTGTCAATATAGGACTCTTTTTTATAAGAAGAATGCTTCATAGACAGCTCATTGTTACGCTGCAGGTTTCCACCATGTCAGCATGGATTAGACCAGTGGCCCAAGCATTTCTCTAACACATATACATAACTCCATGGACTTACAAGCTCCCCTTTCATTTCACACCGACGACATCCGTATACAAAAGAGCATGATATCAACTAGGTACAAGTACCAAGTGCAATGTTGAAAGCGTTCCCCATGAAAGCATGGTTATGCTAATTCCCAACAAATAAGTGCAAGCATATACAACATATAAGACACAATGGTTCAAGTTTATTAAGGGCAAGAAAAGTAAAGTGTGCCATCAAGTTCGTGAGAGCTTTAATCACTAGTTTTCTCATAACAAGTTTAATTTGGAAGGTAAACAAAAGCATGAATATACTTGGAATAGCATAAGCTAGTAGGTAGGTATGGTGGACTCTTTGGAATAACTTGGTTTAGGGAGTTGGATGCATGAGTGGAACTCATACTTTGTTGTGGAGGCTAGCAAAAGACTGGGAGCGACAAACTAAGAGAGCAATAATGGCCATAATCATGCAGAGCGACAAAACATCATTGATCAAAGCATAAAGTGATACTACAAGTTGAAAACTAAAGGATCATAAAGGCTATGGTGACTAGAGGTAATCATAACATGGTGTGAGCATGCGCCAAGTCAACCCAAATAAAGCATCAAAGGAGAATACCACTATACTATGCTTTAATATGCTAAAACAACGCATGATTCATCCAAGGCACATGAAGCAATCTTAATTTTTTATAACAAGTCATGCTACAGCAAAGAATACTAAGCATAAGGCCAAAACAATATCAAGCATAGCATGACAAAGCATAGGCCACAGTCAAAAACGAGCTCTTTTTACCACATAAGTATGAACTTTCCTACTCTTTTCCAAACCAAACCAAACTATTTGCAAACCAATGTATGAAAGAGGGGTACAACCAATTTATTCAGAAAACTAAGCACACCAAAGAAAACAAAAACCAAAATGAAAACGAAAAAGAAGACGCTCCAAGAAAAACACAACTGTGCATGAAACAATAAAAATGAAGCGTTTGGAAGAAACCTGGGATTTTTATTGATGAAGAAGGGGATGCCTTGGGCATCCTCAAACTTTGACGCTTGTACTTCTTGGATATTTCTTGGGGTGACACGCGTGGCATCCCCAAGCTTGAGCTTTAGTCCATCCTTCATCTCATTACTCATTCCTTCCATACACCTGAAATTTTTCCTTCATACAAAACTTCACACAATCTCATTAGCAACATTAGTGCACTTAAGATAAATAAGTATTAAGATTCAGTTCTAACACCAAATAAACTTCCATTAGAACACTAGATACTGTAGCACTTCCCTCAAAAAGCTCAATTCCCCAAAAGAACTCAAAAAGGAACCCACAAGAAGCAAATGCAGAAAATGGCAGAAATCTGTCAAAACAGACCAGCAGGTAAAGACGAATTTTTTCAAAGACCTTATGTTGCTGAAATCAAAAAGTGTTGAACTAAAGAAAGTTAGATAACAACATGGGTCAGAAGCACAAACAATTACAGCTTAATCCGACATACAGAGCTCTCTCACGAGTTTTTACGGTGAAGCACAGAAATTTGTTTTGGGACAACTTTCCCAATCATTACTTCTCTCTCATTAGAGGTTAATCTTGGCACAAAAAGCAAATAAAAAGGATAAGGAGAGGTTATTACAGAGGTAATAACTTCCAAGACTTATCTAAAACTTTTGGATTATCTCGCAATAAGTACTTTTCTTTAACGCCTTTAAGTTAGGCATAAGAAGCAAAGAAAAAATCAAGTGTTCTCAAATGAAGAAGCATTTAGATATATAGCAGAAATATTTTCAACAAGGCAAGGTATATCATCCAAGTAAGTTCTAGAGGATCCTCTCTCAATTCTCTTGGGTTCACTATTCTCATCAAAAGGGTTTGCAGGAACAATCCAATCAAGATTCTTTTCTATGGCATCATGTATTGCTACTAGTTTAAAGGGTATTGGTATCTTAGGTTCCTCCCCATTAGGTTCGGTTTTGTTCATCTTTTCTCGTGTACCAAGAATATCTACACATGAGCCTAGCATATTTAAACGTTCAAAAACCTTTCTAGCTTCCTTAGCAACATCATAGAACTCCTTAAACAAAGTTTCTAGAATAAAATCCCTCTTTTCAGGGTCCTCTATTTCTTTAAGCTTAAGAAACATTACTTGCATTAAGGGGTTGAGGTTAACAAACCTAGCTTCTAACATGTGAATTAAAGAAGCTGCAGCAATCTCATAGTTTGGAGCAAGTTCTGCAATGGATCTATCCTCAGTATCTTCATGCTTACTAACATGATTAAAGAATTCTTCAATATTATCTTTCCTAATTATAGAACCACTACCAATTGAAAGGTCTTTCAGGGTGAATGTAGGGATCAACATGGTGAGCTAAGGAAGGGGGTGACAACTAAAGGAGACTTAATTTTTTTTTTGTTTTTGAAATAAGAAAGCAAACTAGTAAAACTAAATTTTTTGTGTTTTTTGAAGAACAAAACAAGCAAACAAAGCAAAAAGAAACTAAGCAAAACAAAAAACAACAAAGTAAAGAAATTGGTTGTGAGGGACTCCCTTTGTGAAGATGTCCTTAACTCCCCGGCAACGGCGCTAGAAAATCGCTTGATGTCTCAATGCACGGCGCCTAGAAAAGTGCTTGGTGCGTGGTGTTGATGTAGAGCTTGTTGGGAACCCCAAGAGGAAGGTATGATGAGCACAGCAGCAAGTTTCCCTCAGTTATGAAACCAAGGTTTAATCGAACCAGTAGGAGCAAGGAAACACCTCAAAGGTGTTACTAGCTGAGCTTTGGCAGGGCGCACTACCGGTGCTAGTAGCAACGTGGAGACCTGCACAACACAACCACAGAACTTTGTCCCCAACTTGCGATGAGGTTGTCAATCTCACCGTGTTTTGCGGAAAACAAAGGAGTAAACGTATCGAATGGTAAGAAGTAAAAGTGTGCAGAAAGTAAACACAAAGCAGTAAACAGTTGTAGATTGTATGTAAAGTAAAAGGACCGGGATCCATAGTTCACTAGAGGTGGCTCACCTTAGATAGATAACATGCTGGGTGAACAAATTACAGCGAGGCAATTGACAAACACCGAGAAAGCAATACATGCATATACTAATCATCTTGACTCCTTTGAGACTTGATTGGGCATTACAACATAATACATAGACCGCCATCCAACTACATCTATGACTAATAATCCACCTTCAGGTTATCATCCGAACCCCCTCCAGTATTAAGTTGCAAGCAACAGATTATTGCTTTACGAACTGCGTGTAAAGTAAACAATACGATTGTTCTATGAACAAAGGATTGTTGTTTTCTCCCTAGTAGCAACAACACATCTAGTACCTTAGAGATTTCTGTCACTTCCCCAGATTACCAGAGGCATGAACCCACTATCGAGCATAAATACTAACTCTTGGAGTTGCTAGCATCTACTTGGCCAAGATAGCTACTAACAACGGAAAGCATGCAAGATCTCAAATAACAAAGACATGATAGAATCAATAACCAATCTGAAATAGCATCTCAATATCCATCGGATCCCCGCAAACACAACATGCAGAATTACAAATAGATGATCTTGATCATGAACGGAGCTCACAAGATCTAAACATGAAAGCACAAAGGAGGAGAACCAGCCATGTAGCTACTACATGGATCCGTAGTCCAAGGATGAACTACTCACGCATCACACCGGAGGCTTGCATGGTGATGAAGAAGGCCTCCAGGGTGAATTCCCCTCTCCGATAGGGTGCCAGGAAGAGCTTCAGATCCCTCCCGGTCTAGGGAGGGAGATGATGGCGGCTACAGACTCTTTCGTGGATTTTTGATCGGGCACTTAGGGTTTTCGTCCCGAGGGCAATATATAGGCGGAAGGAGAGGCCGAGGGGGTGCCTGGGCTAGCCACACCACCCCTGGCGCGGGCCAGGCCTGGCCGTGCGGCCAGGTGGTGTGGCTGCCCTCTAGCCGTTCTCCGTCTCGTATTCTGGCACTTGATCCCTTCCGGAAAAATAGGCACTTTGGCTTTTGTCCCATCCAATTCCGAGAATATTCATTTTCTGACTTTCCTGGATCAAAAACAGCAGAAAAACAGGCAGCTGGCACTGTGGCTCTTGTTAATAGGTTAGTCCAAGAAATCATATCAAAAGTACTCCAAAGTTGGAACAAAACACAAGAAAGTGGATAAAACTAAGCATGGAACATCAAAAAATTTAGATACATTTGCATGTATCACTCCTCTTGTTTGAAAGCCTTGAATTAATGTTCATTAATTTTGGCAGATGTCTATAAACTCATTAAATGCTCGAAAGCAAACAAGCCTGTGGGTCTATCTGACGGGGACCGCATCCCAAGTGGGAGTAGCGTACCTTAGAAGAGTCAACTTCAAAAATTTAGCAGAGCGCCGAAATATCCTGCCCACCCATTCAAACATCCTGCCCATCCATTCAAACATCCACCCCCCCCCAAAAACAGCCAACCCCACAAATTACTTTATTGCACAAATTTAGCCTGAAAGCTTGAAAGGGCGTTATACATTGTGTGAAAAAAGGGGGTGGTGGCATTTTGAGCCATCATCTTTGTAGTTGCTTCATAACAAAACACATTGTTGTTACTTGGAAATTCGAAAACAAACTTCAAATTTGGAAGCAGACATATTGGTTGATCTACCAAATACGGACACGTGATCATAAACTATTTCCATGACCTTGGTCACCTTTTTTTTGGAAGATGGTCATCTTCTTGAAAGCCTTAAATTGTTCAAAAATTTCAGCAAATGCCTAGAAACTCATTTAAATGCTGGGAAGCAACTCTCGCTGGCATGTGGGCCTCGACGGTGACAGCGCCATCTGAGAGGCCCCACGCCAGAGTAGCATATGCTAGAAGCTTCGACCTCAAAATTTGGTACGGCGCCCAAACATCGCACCCATCCATTAAAATATCCCGTGCATCCATTCAAACATGCTTCACCTCTTTCTAGAATGCAAAATTCCTTTTCTATCCTTGCTCCGGAAACAAGAACCGAGGGAGCACTGCAATAACAGAGGGATATAGGTGGTAAATTTGTGTTCTCCCAAGTGCATCACCCCATCCACGTTTCCCAGGCCTTCTTCAATATTTAGCTGCCCGCCCACTCCGACCTACACTGACTTTTTGGACCCACTATGCAAGTCACCCACATGTCAGTGAGCCAGAATTACGGGAAGTAGAGATTCCCATCGCTTGTTGTTCAAAATTCGAACATTTTCGCTAAACCGAGATAAAATCGTTAAAATCATCAAACTTGGCTTATACTATCATTCCACTATGTCAGAGTAACAGGTAAAAAAACAAAGCCAAAAACACGTTTGTAGCTTTATAAGGCAAAAATCAAAAGCCAGAATTAGAGCCCAGCCAAACAACACCTAAATCTCAAGGAACTCTTCCTGTTTCTCCCTTGTTTTTGTACCTGGGTACCTTCAATTTTATTTAACAAAAAATGTGACCAAGCAGGATATCATCGACTTGTAGATCAATTTTTGAGATACTTTCATTAAATTGCGGTAACACTATTTTGTTCCACAAATATATATAATCATAAAGTTTGAAAATATTATTGAGAATTCACGGAATCCTAAACTATAAAATCTAAACCCTAACCAAGAAGGTATCGTGCAACTATAGATCAAAAATTGAGATACTTTCGTTAAATCAGGTAATGCCATTCTATTAGACGAATATAAGCATAAATCCTGAGCATTACCAAAAATTCTCTGAACCCTAAACCAGAAACAACCCATAAAATTAAACTGTAAAACCCTAAACCCTCGACTCATAAACCCTAATCAAGCAGGTACCATGCACATATATCAGAATTTGATATGCTTTCATTAAATTGCGGTAACGCCATTCTATTCCACGAATATAAGCATAAAGCTTGAACACTATTTAAAATTCCTGAAACCCTAAAATCTAAACACTAAACCCTAAATCCTTACCAAACACATAGCATGCACTTATCGATCAAAAAATGATGTATTTTCATTAAACTGGTAACTCCATTCTATTCGATGAATATAAGCATAAATCTTGAGCATTATCGAAAATACCCTAAACCCTAAACAACCCCTAATAAAACCTAAACCTAAAACCCCAAACCCTCAACCCATAAACCCTAACAGATCATGTATCATGCGCTTATAGATCAAATTTGGAGATACTTTCAATGAGTTAGGTAATGCCATATATATTCTATTCAATGAATATAAGCATAAAGCTTGAGTATTATAGAAAATTCGATAAAACCCCTAAACCCTATTTAGTCCATAAAACCTAACCCGTAAAACCCTAAACCCTCGACCCATATATACCCTAACTAAGTAGGTATCATGGACTTATCGATCAAAATCTGAGATTCGATCTTTCATTAAATGCGGTAACACCATTCTATTCCACGAATATAACAATAAAGTTTAAAAATTATTGAAAATTCTCGAAAACCGAAACCCCTAAAACCCAAATCCTAAACACCTATACCCTATAACCCTAAACCCTAAACCCTCACCAAGCACGTAGCATGCACTTATAGATCAAAATTTAAGATAATTTCGCTAAATTGGGTAACGCCATTCTATTTGACGAATATAAGCATAAATCCTGAGTAATATCAAAATTTCCCTAAACCCTAAACAACCCCTAAAACTTAAACCCTAAACCCTAAAGCCCTAAACCCTCAGCCATAAACCATAACCAAGCAGGTGTCATGCACACACTGATCAAAATTTGAGATGCTTTCATTAAATCAGCTAACACCCATTTTGTTCTACGAGTATAAGCATAAATCTTGAGCATTATTGAAAATTCTCTAAACCCTAAACCCTAAACAACCCATAAACTAAACCATAAAAACCTATAACCCTAAACACTCGACCCATAAACCCTAACCAAAGTAGGTATATTGTGCACTTATACATCAAAATTTGAAATACTTTCAATAAATTGATGTAATGCCATTCTATTCAATGAATATAAGCATAAAGCAACCTGAACATTATTGAAAATTCCTAAACCCCTAAACCCCTAAAACCCGAAGCCTTAAACCTTTACCAAGCACGTAACATGCACTTATAGATCAAAATTTGATATACTTTCGTTTAATTTGGTAACGCCATTTTATTCGACGAATATAAGCATAAATCTTGAGCATTATCGAAAATTCCCTAAACCCTAAACCCTAAACAACCCCTAAAACCTAAACCCTAAAACCCCAAACCCTCAACCCATAAACACTAACCAAGAAGGTATCATGCACTTTATAGATAAAAAATTGAGATACTTTTAATAAATTAGGTAACATCATTCTATTCGACGAATATCACAATAAAGCTTGAGCATTATTCTAAATTCGCTAAACTATAAACCCTATACAATGATAAAACCTAAACTGTAAAACCCTAACCAAGCAGGTATCATGCACTTATAGATCAACATTTGTGATACTTTCATTAAAGCAGGTAACGCCATTCTATTCGACGAATATAAGCATAAATATTTGAGCATTATTGAAAATCGCTAATCCCTAAACCCTAAACAACCCATAAAACCTAAACCGTAAATCCCTAAATCATCGACCCATAAACCCTGAACCAGCAGGTACCGTGCACTTATAGATCAAAATTTGAGATACTTCCATTAAATTGTGGTAACTTCATTCTATTACATGAATATAAGCATAAAGCTTGAACATTATTGAAAAACAAAAACCCTTAACCGTAAACCCTAATAACTTCCTAACCCTAGAACTCTAACTTCCTAACCCTAGAACCCTAAACCATTACCAAGGAGGTATAATGCACTTATAGATCAAATTTTGAAATACTTTTATTAAATTGCGATAACGCCATTCTATTCCATGAATATAACCATATATATAAAGCTTGAACATTATTATTGAAAATTCCCTAAACCCTAAACAATCATAAACCCTAAAACCTTGAACAATCCTAAACCCTAAACCACTAAACCCTAAAAGCCTAAAGCCAAAAATCCTAAACCATAAACCATGAACCCTTAAACCCTCAACCCAAAATAAAACTCTGAACCCTAAACTTAACCCTAGGCTATATATACTTTGAGTGAAAACCAGGGCAGTGGGATTTTAAGCCATGTTTTGTAGTAGCTTCATGACTAAAGCCATTGTTGTGCCTTAGAAAATTGAAATAACTTCCAATTCGGAAGCTTCCTTTGTAAATAATATTTTAAATGCCAATACACACCATAAAAAATATGGATAGGTTATTATAAACTATATAAAAGATATGGCCATGACCTTGGTTATCTGGTTTGAAAGCCATGCATATTCTTACATGGTACTCCATATATCTCATACAATTTTTTCTCAGAAATTATCAAATTTCAAGATTATATTTTTCCATGGAAACTAGCTAGTGCACATAGTGAGACACAAAGAGAGAAAATAATGGATGCATTTCTTTTTGTTTGTTTCTTTGTATTTTTTAAAATGGCCAAAACTAGGTGTCATTACCATTCATATCAAGAAGTTGAATTTTCCGAAACTCTCGGTGGTTCTCCAATATTAGACTACTTGATATCTTTGAATTATTTTAAAACTCAAGAGCAAGGTATATCACACACTTTCTAGTTCGAAATTAGACAATTTACTTTAGATTGTCAAAAAGACATTTTATTGCATAAATTTAGCTAGAAAGTTTGGAAATTCATGAAAGGTTGGCATTGTCCATCAAATCTAGAATCTTCTTTTGAAATGCCAAGATGTAGCTATCTACCAGATATGGACATGCTATTATAAACTATAATAGAGATATGGCCCTGACCTTGGTCATCTTGTATGAAAGCCTTCAAAATATATTGTTTATCAATTTCGGCAAATGTGTGAAAACTCATTTATATGTTGGTTTGCTAGCGTGTGGGTCTAGACGAGGCCAACATGTGAGAGCGGTCACGTCGGAGTAGCGTATGTCGGAAGCTTCAACCTCAAAATTTCCGCATGGCGCCGAAACATCCTGCGCACATATATTCAAATATCCCGCGCATCTACTCAAATATCCTGCCTCTCTTTTTGCAAATGCAAAATTCCTCTTCTATCCCTGCCCCGGAAGCAAGGACCATGGGACTGTAATAATAGAGGGGTATAGGTCGTAAATGTGCGTCATCCCACCTATACCCCCCATCGTCTCTTCCCCGCCCACACCCCTCTAACCTCGACCTTCCTCTAGCTGCTTCACCGGCGGCCCTGTCTTCCACACCGGAGCTCTTCCACTACAGGCGCTCTTCACCGAAACTATTTCACCAACTCCCTCACAGCACCGGATATGCTTCACCAACGTCGTCGTCTACCCTACCTGGGCCGCTTCACTAAATCATTCTTTGCTAACCCTGAAATGTTGAGCCGCCACCCACTTGCCCGTCCCATCCGTCCTCACCGCGCAGCGGTAATTTCGTTTGCCCGTTTGCTATATTTTTGGTACTTGTAAGCTACAAAATCTTTAGCATGTTGCTCAATATCCTGGTTGCTATTGCCATTTCGTTTGCACCCTTCATCTTGTAGGTCCTATCCACCTCATTAGATTCTTGCTTTTATTCCATTTCTTTATTCTCACGCTATCGGTTTAATCCTCCAACATGAACTCATAGATTCTATTCTTTCTGAGCGCTCGCACGGTCATGCAAACAGCTCATAGAGGATCCACACTGACAATCTGACGCCTAGCAAGGCTGAATCGTGATGTTTCCTTGTGTTACTTAGCCCAGTTTCTTGTCATGTTAATTAGTTGTATAACCTGCATGCCTAATAAGTTAATAAGTCATTCTACCTAAGAACTTGCCATGACATTTGCATTTATGTTCAATTGTGAATATATGTGCGAATGCTGAATTCAGAAAATGTCCATCTAGTTTGGATGATATATCTGGTCATTTTTAATGCTATATGTTGGTGTTTTCACCTGCTTTCATCCTTCCAAACCAGCTATCTAGTTTGAAACATACATATGGTAATTTTTAATGCTATGTTTTTGGTGTTTTTCAAGAGTTTTCATCCTTACAAACCAACCAACTTGGTTTCAAATGTCATGCAGAGAAATGACAATGGAGTACAAGGACCAGAGTTCCAACTGCTCTGCTCAGATTCTTCTGGCAGATTGACCAGGAGTCGCACCCGCTCGAGAAGGAGCTACTGTCAGCCTGAACGTGCTACTGTAAGTTCATACTTACTTTAATTGGTCTCTACTTTATATAATACTTCTTGTTTCCGTTGTTGTTTGTTTTAACCTGTTTCACCATATTTTAGCAGACTGCAGTTAAAACACAACAGGAGTCCTTGGAAGGCAGGACTGAAAGTTGTGATCCCTCGTCTCATTCATCCTCCCATTGCATTACCGAAGTAAACAACTTACTTAATAGTCCACCTAGAACAACTCCTGCAGGTGATAAACATATAAATGTTGTATTACATGCAGAACAAAAGGGTGTAGCTTCTCTTAGATATGTAGCTGAAATGTTGAAGAAGAGGACAGATGATACATTGAACCGAATCGCCATGTACCGATCTCTTATTGATGGTACTGACACGTTGTAATCTGTCGAAATTACGATCTTGTTGTATAACCTGTTGTAACAAACTTTTATTGTTGTGTAATAAGTAATTTTAATTTCTGTGTGTTTATTTATTGATGTCTTGATATTCACATGTTCTGCGAAAAGTAGGCGCTAGCAAAAAAAGTCTGAAACAGTAATAAGCCGGAGAAGTAGCATGCCGAACGTTGAAACACCATGCGCATGGATGGCCCAAAACAACCAGAACAGTAAAAGTCCAGAACAGTAAAAGGCCAGAACAGTAAATGGCCAGTACGAGAAAAGGCCAGTATAGTAAAAGGACAGAACAGTAAAAGGCCGTAGCAGTAAAATGGAAGAACAGTAAAAGGCGAGAATAGCAAAAGGACAAAATAGTAGAAGGCCAGAACCATAAAAGGCCAGAACAGTGAAAAGGCTGGAACAGTGAAAGGCTGGAACCGTAAAAGGTATCAACAGCAAAAGGCCAGTATGGTGGCAGGCTAGTACAGTAACAGGCCAAACAGTACTGGCCTGAATAGGTAAAATCCCAAACACTAAAGGACCTAAACAGTAACGGGTCGAAATTCCTAAAAGGCTAGAACAGTAATAGGACTGAACAGTAAAAGGCTAAATTAGTAACATGCATGAACAGTGTCGGGCCGGATTTGTGCAGTCCTCAAGTGGCAGCACAATGTTGGACCAACATGGGCCTTCTGTAGGCCGAAATAGAATCGGGCCTGAAAGTTCGCGGGCCACTGTTGGCTGCATTTCTAGGGCCATTTCAAACAGTATAGGACAAAACAGTAATGTACCATCTTCTTGTTGGGCTCCCCTGATGGGCAGGCCCAGTAAGTATTTAGCAGGCCTTCGCTGGGCTTGGCTTGTGCCACAGTTTCTATGACCGTTAATGGCGGTAACCCGCCGCTAACGGCGGCTACCACGTGGCAGTTTGCATGACGTCAGCCGTGAGCGTGGCTGGCAAACAGATCTACGAATGAGAAAGTTTCATGGCTGAAGGGTGCGATCCGCCACGGTCAAAAAAACCGTGGTTAATTCATTTGTGACGGGGCTTTTACCACGAAGGCCACCCATCATGCAAGACTCTTTGGCCACGAAAAATGGGCCTTTAACCACGAAAATCGTCCGTTGTTAAAGCCAACTTTTCTTGTAGTGTGATGACACCTACCTGACCCTAGTATTATAAGTGGTGTATAACATCATACCCCTTTGAAGACCTCATCTTAGCCAAAGTAAAACTATAGGTTGGGAAGACTCCAGAAAAGTTAACAAAATGTTTTACGGTAAAACCTTGGTTAGGTTTGACCTACCAAGAGAAGTTTGAGAAAGGAAAAAAGTTTTGATTTACCAGTGACACCGGTTTGCTAGAACAACTAACCCATCTAACCACATTACCCTGGTATGGGACAAGGCCTGGATTGAAGTTTGTCGACTCTAGTATGGGATGCCTCGCAACTACGTATAATGGATCACATCTCTCGAATGTCGGGCTTACCCTTAGTGAGCATTCCGGTAAGGAAATGACCTAAGGGAGGTGCGAACTACCTTCAGGAGCAGTTGGAAGATACTATGAGCTCTCATTGAAAGTGCCCACTCTCGAGGAGTCGGATGCGCTCCGGTTGGTCCATTTGTACCTGATGTCTCGGTGTTATGAGAACAACTCATAGGGTAGGGCCTATGCTAGAGGGGCATTCATAGTGTCTCGATCGGTTAATCGACCCACGATCCATGTGGGATCAGGGCAGGGTACCCAGATGGTGTGGGTGTCATCGGATGGAACACGTGTATGCCGAGAGGGGGTCCTCGAGGTGTGTGGTGAAAGGGTGTGTGAGGCGACTGTATTCCAAGACAGTGAACACACAAGCTTTACCTAGGTTCAAATCCACCGACTTTGGATGGATCCTACTCCTGCTAGCAATCCAGTAATACGGCAGAGTCGGAAGTACAGATTATAAGAGAGGTTTGCCTGTGCGAGTTGCGGTTGTAGATTGTGGGGTGCCCTAAAGGCTAGTCCCTAGGATGACTTATATAGATATCTGGCCTAAGGTTACAGGAAAGACTTATTCGGCTACAATACATAGTCGGTTACAGACTACATCTTGGACTACAAGTAACTAAATATGCCTAAGTCGGTAAGTCTTCTGGGCCTTCCCGTAGCTGGATAGACCTTCATCTTCTCTCCCTGACTGGGCCGCCCGTGAATCAAAGCTCTAACCCGAAGTGGGCCACCCTGGTCAGCGAGTCACGGTGGGTATACCTAGAAAGTATATCCCCAATAGTAGCCCCTGGAAGCCTCCAAGATCCAAAGTCAGATTTCATCGTCTAGCTTGATCTTTCTTCGGCTTGCAGAGTCTTGAAGGGTTCTTGAAAATCCAAATGAAAAGTAGGATCCGAGTCTCAAATTGAGTCAAACTTATGAGTATGTCACATGGTTTTCCAACTTGAAATTCAAACTAAGCTGGAACTTGGTCTCTGACGTAACCTGACATCAGTCAAGGTCAAGTCTTGTCACTAACAGACATTCCTGTCAGCGTGACCGTTGATGGGTCTGCCTATCGCAGAACCAAGGCGTCGCTTAATGCACGCATGGAGATCGAGGAGGCATAATCTTCTTGAGTAAGTTACTCGATTCTTTCTGTGACGTGGCACATTTTACTATTTTCTCACACGAATCTTGACGCTGGTAAGTTTATAAGGGGTCTATATCTCATCATTCTCTCTCACCATCGCCTCTGCCATCTTCTTCCTCCAAACAACATCGTGCCCTTGCTCCCTTTTCCTTCCCCCAAATCCCACAGTATCGCCCATCCAAGGTCACCATCCGTGTCCAAATGGCTGATGCATCTTCATCTAGTATGTCGGTGATGACGGCGACAACAACTTTGGCGGCAAAGAAGGAGAGTTACTGTGGAGTTTGGATCTCCTACTTCCTCAGCGACGAGAAATTGCTTGGCGTCGATAAGGAAGGCATTCTCTACGCTGGTGACTGGTGGAGTGGTTTTGACGAGGTCGTCCCACCCCTCACGCCGATGAGAGGTACTTCGGCACCCATCTGGACTGAGGTTTGAGTCCCCCCCCCCCTCAGAGTTCTTCTCTAAGGTTGTAGATCACTATGGAGTTCATCCCCCAACTTCCCCCCAAACACGATTCTAGAGCTTATCACTTATGCTTCCTTGTGTGAGGGTTATCTCGGAATAAAACTGAGTCTTTTTTGTTCCAGTACTACTTTGGTACTTGGAGAAATTCCATCACCGCCGGTAATTCCTACATTATTAGAACACTGAGCCTGACCCTTAGGAGAGACCTAGTCTACCCCAAGGTCATAGCTAGTGAGTCGTTGAAGAGGTGGCCGTCCACATTCTTTTATCATAAGGACATGCTGACTCCTGACAAGCAAGAAGCTTTGTCGGCTTTTGTTGACGGTGCTGCCACGCCCCAAGAGTCTTCGGATGCAGATGCTCCGGCTCTTACTGAAGATTTGATATGCGCCAAGAGGCGGATTGAATACTTGATGAAGCATAAATGCCTGAAGGCATCCGACCTAGTCCACTGTTGGCTGGTGCGTCAGATTCAACCCCTCCAGTACCATGGTGACCGGCTCATGCATATGGTCACCAAGAGTAAGAAAATCTTGAGGATCAGCCCGCTCCCAATCCTGGACAAGTAGCATGAGACCTAGATCAAATGGTTGATCAAGGAGCGGGTTGAGAAGAAGATTCCAGACATTTCTCTGGATATGTATACTACTGACAAGACTTTGACACCAGTAAGTTTTCCAGCTGATTCTTTCATACTCAATGATTTTCTCAATACTTTGTTATTTGTTTTGCAATACTGAGATATTCTCTCTTTTAGCTTGTTGACATCCATGAGTCGGAGCTTGCTCCTGTTGAGGGATATCCTCCTGAGGATCCGGTTCATCAGGAGGATGAAGATCTTGAACTACTGCTAGAGGTGCTTACCCGGAAGCGCAAAACTCCGACTATTTCCATGGGCACCCAGAAGGTGCCCATTGTAAAGAGGTAAACTTCTTTGCAAGATTTTGTTTATTAACTCATTGACGAGGGGTAACCTCGGTAATGTCCATGGAGAAGGACTTAGGGTTTCGCCGAAAAGAGAATGTTGGGGATTTCGTCGGATGTCGGGAAAACAATGGAGCCAAAGGCGCCTGAATATTGGGAAATCGTACTATTACAAGTTGTCTAGGAGATTTCGGTACCCTCACTTCGGCTTCTCTTGTCCTATATATAATAGGACGGGTCTCAAAGCTGTATGCGGATAGGTTTTATATACGCGTAATTACAATACCAACACATTGTCAGTTCAGAGATTCTTTCCTAATACAATCGAAGTCTTTGTTGGTTGCTTCCTTAGGCTATCATCTGAAATCTTCATGGGTCGGAAGCCTTTTACCCAGTATAGGGTAGCGAATCATAAGCATCCGAGTAATCATACCTATGTCAGTAGCCCCCGAGACTCTACTTGAACCGAAGTTTCAGGTTGAGTCTCAAAGTTTCTTTTTTCCTTATTTTCATTTATGTTCATTTTCTTTATTTTTATTTTCATAGGGATTTGGTACAACGAGTCTGATGCTTCCGACGGATCAGGAATCAGTTAATTGCTCCTAGGCAATAACAAGGTTGTCCTACATCAAATTCAAGTCCCTAGGCCTGAACTCGGAATTTACTGCTGGCATAATTCAGTTCGGGCCATTCAGGTCTTATCGAATACTGAATCCCAGTTTTATTTTATCGAGTACCCAACGTGTCCGTCGGGATTTTTCATCATATCATTGATACGGATATTTTACTGGCAGAGCACATTCTTCTGCGATTACCATGCCACACAGGACGAATCCTGGGGTCTTACCTTCAAGTTTCTGAACATGGCATTCGGATTTTTGTCGTGTTTGGGCGCGATCCGAGATTTTTTGGTTTTCTGACGGTTAGCTTGCTGAGCTGCCAATTTTTCTGACTTTTATCAGATAGTTTTAATGCTTTATGTCAGATCCTGATAGGAGTAACCTTTTTGAGGATACCTTTTAAGGATACATCAATGTAAAACTCACAGGTATTTTCAATCATGAATATTTTTGTTTTATTCATACATAATTGGATTTCTGTCGGGTGTGCGCCAATGCTCCTGATGGGAGTATCCCCCGAGGCTATGTTCGGATTCCTGTATCTGGACATAGGCTCATAATTGTTGTTAGCTTGATGGAAACATAGATCTTTTGAACGGATATAATCAATAAAGAACTTAAGGTACGAAAAAACTTATCTTTTATACATAAGGCGAAAAACCAATGATACATTATTTTTGGCGGATGGCGCCTAGCTGTTGGCCTGGATATTCCTACTTAAGAAGCCAAACCGATAATCTTATAGTATTGCAAGTAATCTTATACGTAAAAGCATCGTAGCTACGCTACGTTCCATGGATTGGAGTATTGACTCCTGTCTTCTTGTCTTGTAGTCGATATGCTCCTCCGGGGATAACTTCTGTGATGATGTATGGTCCTTCCCATGGCGATTCTAACTTTCCGTGTCCATCTTTCTTGAGGCGAAGAACTAGGTCCCCTACTGCGAAGGACCTAGGTCGCAATCGTCGGTTGTGGTAATTGCGCAAGTTTTGCTAGTACATAGTTGCTCTTTGTAGCTTCTCTTGATTCTCTTGATTGCGCAATCGTCGGTTGTGGTAATTGCGCAACTTTCGAGTGCTTCTCTTGATTCCTCTTCATCATATGCAGCTACTCTTGGGGATTCATGTGACACCTCAACAGGAAGCACGGCTTCTGCACCGTGGACTAAAAAGAAAGGTGTCTCTTGTGTCGAATTATTTGGGGTTGTACGTAAACTCCATAAAACAGATGTTAATTCATCAACCCATGCTCCTTTTGCTCTGTCAAGTGGTGCTAGTGGTCTTTTCTTGAGTACAGCAGTAACTAGTTCATTGGCTTTTTCTACTTGTCCATTTGTTTGCGGGTGAGCTACCGAGGCGTAGCTTACTTTGATGCCCATCTCCTGGCAGTACTCCTTGAACTCATTGGAAGTGAAGTTAGTCCCATTGTCTATGATGATGTTGTTCGGTACACCGAACCGAAATACTATGGATTTAATGAAATTCATAGTCGAAGTTCCGTCTTGGGTGGTGATAGGCATTGCTTCTATCCATTTAGTAAATTTGTCGACTACTACTAGCAGAAAGATGTGTCCTGCTGGTGATGATTTGTGAAGTTTTCCCACCATATCGAGTCCCCTATGAGCGAACGCCAAGCCAGAGGTATAGGATTTAACTCAGCGGCAGGTGCTCCAGGCTTTGTTGCGAACCGTTGACATGTTTCACATGTTCTGACGATATCTTTTGCATCTTGAACTGCAGTCAGCCAGTAAAATCCTGCTCTGAATTCTTTTGCAGCAATTGCTCAGCTACTAGCATGATTACCACAAACTCCTTCATGTATATCTTTGAGTATGGTTTTTCCTTCTTCAGGTGTCATGCAGCGCTGCAACACACCCAAAATACTTCTCTTATACAGCTCCCCTTTTATTATTCTGAAAGCCTTCGACCTTCGGGTTATTCGTCGGGCTTCTATCACATCTTCGGGTAGTTCGCCCTTAGTCATATATGCTACATACAGCTGCATCCAGGTAGGTTCAATTAGTATGACCACTCCAATTTCCTGTTCTTCTTCTTCGATGGCATCTTCTATATTCTTGGTCGCTGTTGGAGCCCCCAAGTATTTTTGTGGGTGTCTCTTTTTTCCCATTTTTGGTGCTACGACCTCGAAGACTCTTTTTTGCTTTAATCGATCGCTCCGTTACTTCTTCCCAAAAAAACCAGGTGGCACTGGTAAGCATAGGGATCCGATGTTTGCTAGATTGTCGGCCTCTTCATTGCTTGCTCTTCTTATGTGCGATACTTCGCATCCATTAAATTGAGCTTCCATAGCGCCATATAGATCGCGGTAAGCAATCATATTATCGCTGGCGACATCGCACTTGTTAATTTCTTGCTGTGCCATAAGATTGGAATCTCCAACGATTTTGAGGCGAGTTGCACCGTAAGCTTTGGCCATTCGCATGTCGTGCAACAAGGCCTCATATTCAGCTTCATTATTGGATACGTTTGCAAAGCTCATCTGAAGTATATAGCGCATTTTGTGGCCTTGTGGTGATACTAGTATGACTCCTGCCCCTGCTTCTTCCGTTCTTTTAGATCCATCAAAGTACATTGTCCAGGCACTAGAAAGGTCAGGTGGACCCGCACATTGAACCTCTGTCCATTCTGTGATGAAATCCGACAAAACTTGTGACTTGATTGCTTTGCGCTTCTCATATGTGATATCTCGAGGGGATAATTTGATGCCCCATAGTACATGCCCAGTTGCTTCTGGATTGTTGAGGATGTTTGACAAAGGTGCTTCATTAACCACTATGATCGGATGTTCCGAAAAATAGTGGTGTAGCTTTCATGCTATCATAAATACCCCATATGCTAGTTTTTGGTAATGTGGGTACCTTTGTTTGGATGGCGATAAGACCTCGCTCAGGAAGTAGACTGGCCTCTATCCACCATGGGTTTTCCCTTCTTCTGGTCGCTCCATGACCAAGACCGTGCTGACCACCTGATTTGTGGCAGCGATATAAAGCAGTAAGGGCTCCTTTTCTTTTGGCGACACAATGACAGGAGATGTCGAAAGTGTCCTTTTA
Source organism: Avena eriantha (assembly GCA_910589775.1). Lineage (NCBI taxonomy): Eukaryota > Viridiplantae > Streptophyta > Magnoliopsida > Poales > Poaceae > Avena > Avena eriantha. The sequence goes on along the minus strand of OU342746.1, from coordinate 189,020,144 downwards.
AGATCTTCAAAGGCGCGTTGAGCTTCTTCCATCCATTCGAATTTCTCCGATTTTCTCATGAGGGCGTAAAATGGCAACGCTTTTTCTCCTAATCTTGCAATGAAATGACTAAGTGCCGCTCTACGCCACGTAGATTTGTTGGCTTTTTCATTCTTAAAATTGCTTGTATGTTATTGGGATTAGCCTCAATTCCTCTTGCTGATACCAAATATCCGAGGAGTTGCCCTACCGGGACTCCAAAGGAACATTTCTTCGGGTTCGGTTTGATGCTAAACTTGTCGACATTTTTGAATGTTTCTTCGAGGTCCTTGATGAGTGCAGATCCTTGTCTTGATGTAACTATAACGTCATAGATATATACTTGTACGTTTGTGCCTATTTGGCTTCCCAAACATTTCTGCATCATCCACTGATATGTTGCTCCGGCGTTCTTGAGGCCAAAGGGCATTGTTGTGTAGCAGAATACACCATAAGGCGTGATAAACGCCATTTTCTCCTGATCTTCTTCCTTCATCCTAATCTGGTGGTATCCTGAGTAAGCATCCAAGAAAGAAAGACGTGCGCATCCCGCGGTTCCATCGATTATTTGGTCAATTCGCGGCAATGGGAAGTGATCTTTTGGACAATGTTTGTTCAGTGCAGTAAAGTCGATGCACATCCGAAGTTCTGTAGTATTTTTATTTGGAACACATACTAGGTTTGCGACCCACTCTACTTTTGTTGGTTCTTTGGTAAAGTTGGCATTAGTAAGGCGATGGAGCTACTTTACAATGGCTTTACGCTTTCGTTCTGTGAAGTGACAATGCGGTTGTTTTACTGGCTTCGCCTTTGGATCCAAATTTAATGCATGCTCATCGAGTTCCCTGGGAATTCCTGGCATGTCACAAGGTAGCCATGCGAAGATCTCCTAGTGCTCACGGAGGAACTCGATGAGCGCGCTTTCCTATGCAGGAAAAAAATTGGAAGCCACAAATGTTGTTTTCGTCGGGTCGACGGGGTGGATCTGTACTTCTTTTGTGTCCTTTGATGTGTCAAAAGCCTGATTAGGATTGACACGTCCTAGTTCTAGTGGTTCTGCGGTTGCTGAGGTTTTTGAGTTGTTCGAACTCTGTTGCCATCCCGAAAGATTCAGAAATTTTGTTGAACTCCCGATCGCAATTGTCGGCACGCATGAAGGTTCCTTTTACCATGATTATTCCTTTTGGTGCTGGCAAGGTACGCATAATGCGAAACTTCCATGAATCGTGCAAAATCTGGTCGTCCCAGGATCGCATGATATTGTAATGGCTACTCCATGACTTCGAATTCACGTTTTTCTCACCTAAAATTTATTTTGGAACCAAAAACAACTTCAAGAAATACTTTTCCTAAAGGAATTTCGGATTTACCTGGTACTATTCCGTGGAAGGATGTATATGTTGGCGCGAGATTGTCCATGGGGTAGCCCATTGTTCTCAGTGTTTTTGCGTAGATCAAATTTATGCTGCTTCCTGCGTCCATGAAGACCTTGCTCATATCGAACCCACCAATTTGTGCTTCTACTATCAAGGCTGAGTGACCCAGTCATGGGACCCGAAGCGGGTGATCAGCTCTACTGAATGTGATTTATTTCTCTTACCAGTGGAGATATTCAGGTGTGGTTGATGTTGTTGTTTCCGCCATATTGATTTGTCATGTGATGAGCTTCTGGGTTCTGTTGGATGGACGTCCTTTCTGAATCATAGACATTGCTCCTTTTGACCTGGGGTATTCATTGCTTTGGTCAGTTGTGCTTTGTGGTAGTACTGCTGGTGATGGTGGTGGTGGTGAGCCGATGGCTAATTGTTGGAAATATACCCTAGAGACAAATAATAATAAGGATTATTATCATATTTCATAAAGTTTATGATTAAGTTTTATATCATGCTATAACTTTACTGAAAGTAAATGTCAATACACGCGTGAGATAAAAACAACCAGGGGTTCCCAGTGAAACTCTAGTCACTGGTTCATTGGTCAACAGATGATCAAAGTTTCCTGATCATGTGGCATTTATGCTAGTTGGAAATGGAGTGAACTCATTTTGAGAATGAGATAATGAACCAATACCCAACCTAAACATCATGACCTGATCATGTCACGAAGTTCAAGTTATGATGATTAGAATAGACCCTCGTAGACTATTCCTTAGACCGTGAAGCTATATCAATCATTGTCTCCCGAGAGTGCTTAGATAGCATCAAGCGTCACTTGGTAACACAGTGACTATAAAGGTGTGTGATACGTCCATTTTGCATCACTATTCTATGTCTTAATTCACTATTATTCATTGATATATTTCGTATTGAGAGGTGATACTTATGTTATTTCATCTGCTTTTGCATGGTTGATGACTTTCGGAGCATGGACCGCTGCAGTCAGGATTCTGATGGAAAAGGTGCTTTTGGAGGCAAAATTCGCGAAGATCAGAAAATCCGAGAAAATATACGGAAAATCCTATTTTTCCAGAAGACTAAGGATGCCAGAAGACGGAGTGGAGATGGGCCACAGGAGGCCCACACCACCCCCTGGCGCGGGCAGCCCTAGGCCGCGCCAGGAGGTGGTGTGGCCACCCTGGCCCACTCCAGCCTCTCCCCTCTGGCGTATATCATCCTCCCGAAACCCTAAGACTCAGGGAGCGACCATAGAAAGATTCCGCCGCCTCTGCCGGGCGGAAAACACCGAGAGAGAAAGATCTCTCCGGCAGACAGATTTCTGCGAGGGGAATTCCTTCCCGGAGAGGGGAGATCGTAGCCATCAACACCACCATCAAGCTGGACTTCATAGGGATCATCATCATCATCACCACCACCATCATCACCATCAGCACCCTCATCACCATCTCCATATTGCTCTAACAATTGGTTGAATCTTGCTATAGTTCATAGGGGAAACTTTCCCGGGGTTGATTACTCTTTGTAGTTGATGCTATTGAGTGAACCATTGAATTATTGTCTATGTTCAGATTGTTATACATCATTATTCCATCTCTAATCATGATCCATATGATGTCTTGTGAGTAGTTCGTTTAGTTCTTGAGGACATGGGAGAAGTCATGTTGTTAGTAGTGGAGTTGTGTTGAGAAAGATTCAATAGATTGTTATTTAAGTTGTGGTGTACTTCTTCTAGTGGTGTCATGTGAACGTCGACTACATGACACTTCACCTATATGGGCCTATAGGAATGCATTGTGTATTTGGCTACTAATCGTAGGGGTTGCCGGAGTGACAGAAACCTAAACCCCCATTAGGAAACCATTGCAGAAGGGACGTAAGGGACTTAGAGTTTAAAGCTGTGGTTAGGTTTATACCTTAATTACTTTCTTGTACTTACGGATGTTTGCAAGGGGTATAATCACAAGTATGTATTAGTCTTGGATGGGGCGGTACATTAGCACAGGTTCACCCACACAACACTTAGCAAGCTAAAGAAGATTAATCAACTATATGAAGCGAAAGCACTTGACGGTCTTCCCATGTGTCCTCGAGAACGTTTGGTCATTTGAAGTAATACAACCGGCTTGTCCTTTGCTGCATAAAGGATTGGGCCACTTGCTTTATTTATTCCTACTTTCTTTTATTTACTCGTACTTTGTTTACTTGCTTTATCGAAAACCCCTAAAAATCCGTTTGCTAAGTATTTGCAGAGAATTCCTGATCCATACCACTAGCCAGCACCTTCTGCTCCTCGTTGGGTTCGACACTCTTACTTATCGAAAATATTGCGATACACCCCCTATACTTGTGGGTCATCAAGAATATTTTCTGGCACCGTTGCCGGGGAGTGAAGCGCTATTGGAGAGTGGAACTGGTAAAGGAAACTTCTACTGCGAGTATTGTTTACGTCTGTTAGTTGCTTTATTTTCGTTATGGATAATTCGATGAGTTTCTTATTTGGTAATGCTACTACCACTGCTAAGGTAGTATATAAGCCACCACCTACTGAGAATGATGTTTTCAAAATACCTACAAGAATTATTGATCGTGTTATGGATAACTACTATGTTGGGGATGGAACTGTCCATCCCGGTGATCATTTGCTCTTTATACACAAATTATGCGGGTTGTTCAAGTGTGTAGGTATTACTACAGATCAAGTCAAGAAGAAGTTATTCTCATTATCACTGAAAGGAAGAGCTGAGGAATGGTATAAGCTGCTGAAAATGGTCAAGCTCTGGAATGGGAGGAAATAGTACCTCTCTTTTATTCAAAGTTTTATCCTCCTAGTGAGATTCATAAAGATCGGAATCAAATATACAACTTTTGGCCTCTTCATGGAGAGAGTACAGCTCAAGCTTGGGGGAGATTGAAGTTACTAATGCTCAGATGTCCCATTCATGAGCTCCCCAACAATATTATTATCAACAACTTTTATGCAAGGCTCCCTCTACATGACAAGGATTTATTGGATGCTTCTTGTGCTGCATCATTCACTCGTATGGAAGAAGAAGCTAAATGGGATCTTCTGGACCGTATTCAAGACAATGCTGAAGCTTGGGAAAATGACAAAGGTAGAAAGTCAGGTATAAATTATGATTATGAATGCATTGAATATTTTATGGGAACTGATGACTTTCAAAATATTAGTAATGCTTATGGTATTGATTTGCAAGTTATTACGAATTGCTTTAGAGCTTTTGCTTCTTATATCGAAATTCCAAAAAGGGGATGGAATAAATACCATGCACCTTACAAAGATATGGTTGACTATGTTCCTGTTGGGAGTGCTGAGTATTGCATTATTGATCCCATCTTACCTGAACCTTATATCGAGAAGATTACCTTCCCATAAAAGGTAAAGGACCATCGTATGATAACTAATGTAATCACCAAAAGTGAAAAGAGAACTGTAAAACCTGATGAACAAATAAACATTGAACATGTGGTAGCAATTGTGAAAGACCTTGTCACTAAAAGCTTAGAAGATGGGCACATAGTCTTTTGTGAGGATGCTTATAATATTGTTTCACATCCTAATAGAACTAAAAAGGCTAGTGTTCTTGTGCTTTCTGTTAGAATTGGTGATCATTGCTATTATGGTTTATGTGATATTGGTGCAAGTTCTAGTATTATTCCTTATGAGATTTACAGAGAAATTATGCATGAAATCAGTCCTTGCGAGTTGGAAGAGATTGATGTGGTTATTCACCTTGCTAATAGAGAGACCATCTCTCCAATTGGTATTGTACGAGACGTGGAAGTTCTTTGTCGTAAGATTAAGTACCCTGCTGATTTTCTAGTACCTGGTTCAGCTGCTAGTAAAACCTATCCTATCATTTTTGGTAGACCTTTCTTGAGTACTTGTGGAGCTATTATTGATTGCAAGAGGGAGAAAATCTTGACTAGGTTTGATGGGGAATCTTATGAGTTTAATTTTTCGAAATTTGCTAAAGAACCTTGTGAAGAGGAAACCCATAATGAGGATTTTAGAGTTGAACAACTTGCTTCTATTTCTCTTGCTCCTAACAATGCCTTGCAGCAATTTATGGAAGATCATGAAAGTGAAATCTTCATGGAAGAAACGAATGAGATTGACAGGATTCTCCGTGATCAACCTAACATGCTTAAGCATGACTTTCCTGTAGAAGACTTGGGTACCACGATGCCACCTAAAAAGGATCCAGTTTTCGATCTAAAACATCTTCCTGATGATCTTAAATATGCTTATATTGATGATAAAAAGATATATCCTGTTATTATTAGCGCTAAACTTTCAGGGAAGGAAGAAGAAAGGTTATTGGAGGTTTTGAGGAAACACCGAGGAGCTATGGGCTATACTCTGGATGATTTAAAAGGGATTTCACCTACTATATGTTAGCATTCTATCAACATAGAACCAGATGCGAAGCCAGTAGTGGAGCACCAACGACGTTTAAATCCTAGGATGAAGGAAGTGGTAAGGAATGAGGTATTGAAACTCCTTGATGCTGGTATTATTTACCCTATTGCTGATAGTGAATGGGTTAGTCCTGTTCATTGTGTTCCTAAAAAGGGAGGTATCACCGTTGTCCCTAATGATAATGATGAGCTTATTCCTCAAAGAATAGTGGTAGGCTATAGGATGTGCATCGATGTTAGGAAAGTTAATAAAGTTACTAAGAAAGATCACTACCCGCTTCCTTTTATTGATTAAATGTTGGAAAGGTTGTCTAAAAAGACCCATTTTTGTTTTCTTGATGGTTACTCTGGTTTCTCTCAAATTGCTGTTAAACAACAAGATCAAGAAAAAACTACTTTTACTTGACCTTACGGAACTTATGCTTATAGACGTATGCCTTTTGGTTTATGTAATGCTCCTGCTACTTTTCAGAGGTGCATGTCTGCTATCTTTCATGGTTTTTGTGAGGAAATTGTAGAAGTGTTCATGGATGACTTTTCTGTCTATGGAACTTCTTTTGATAATAGTCTGCACAACCTTGATAAAGTTTTGCAGAGATGTGAAGAAACTAATCTTGTTCTTAATTGGGAGAAATGCCACTTCATGGTTAATGAAGGGATTGTTCTTGGGCATAAAGTTTCTAAAAGAGGCATAGAAGTTGATAGAGCTAAGGTTGAGGAAATTGAGAAGATGCCATGTCCAAGAGACATCAAAGGTATTCGTAGTATCCTGGTCATGCTGGTTTCTATAGGAGGTTTATTAAAGACTTTTCTAGGATATCAAAACCCCTCACTAATCTTCTTCAAAAAGATGTACCCTTCGTTTTTAATGATGATTATAAGGAAGCTTTTGAAACTCTTAAGAAGTCTTTAACTACAACCCCTATTGTTCAACTAGTTCATTGGAGTTTACCCTTTGAAATAACGTGTGATGCTAGTGATTTTGTTGTAGGGGCTGTCCTTGGGCAACGTATTGATAAAAAGTTAAACGTTATCCATTATGCTAGTAAGACTCTAGACGCTGCTCAAAGGAATTATGCTACTACTGAAAAGGAATTTCTAGCTGTTGTTTTTACTTGTGATAAGTTTAGGTCCTATATTGTAGACTCAAAAGTCACCATTCATACTGAGCATGCTGCTATTAAATATCTTATGACGAAGAAGGATGCTAAGCCTAGGCTTATTAGATGGGTGCTGCTTTTACAAGAGTTTGATCTACATATAGTAGATAGGAAGGGTGTTGAAAACCCTGTAGCTGATAATTTATCTCGTTTGGAAAACATCTCTTTTGACCCTATGCCTGTTAATGATAGTTTCCCAAATTAACAGTTAGCTGCAGTAGGGGTGAGCTCGCGAGGGAGCCCTTGGTACGCTGATTATGCTAACTTTATTGTCTCCAAGTATTTGCCTCCAACTTTTACAGCTCAGCAAAGAATAAAGTTCTTCTATGATTTGAGGCATTATTTTTGGGATGACCCACACTTATACAAAGGAGTGGATGGTATTATGCAAATATGTGTTCCAGAATATGAACAAAAGGAGATATTGCGGAAATGTCATGGTAGTGCTTATGGAGGACATCATGCAGGAGATAGAACTGCACAAAAGGTGCTACAATCAGGTTTCTACTGGCCTACCCTTTTTAAAGATGCAAGAAAATTTGTTTTATCTTGTGATGAATGTCAGTGTGTTGGTAATATTTCTAGACGCAATGAAATGCCTATGAACTACTCTCTAGTTATTGAACCTTTTGATTGTTGGGGATTCGACTTTATGGGTCCTTTCCCTCCTTCGAAAGGTTACACTCATATTCTTATTGCCGTTGATTATGTTACTAAGTGGGTAGAAGCCATTCCTACGAAGAGTGCTGACGGGGAGACTTCTCTAAAAATGCTTAAGCATGTTATGTTTCCTAGGTTTGGGGTGCCTAGGTATCTCATGACTGATGGGGGTTCTCATTTCATTCATGGTGGTTTTAGGAAGGCCCTTGCTAAATATGATGTTAATCATAGAATTGCTTCAGATTATCACCCCCAAACTAGCAGGCAAGTAGAGTTATCAAATAGAGAAATTAAATCTATCTTGCAAAAGACTGTTAATAGGTCTAGAAAAAACTGGGCTAAGAAGTTGAATGATGCTTTATGGGCTTATAGAACTGCTTACAAAAATCCTATGGGGATGTCTCCTTATAAAATGGTTTATGGGAAAGCTTGTCACCTACCCTTAGAATTAGAACACAAAGCTTACTGGACAGTTAAAGAACTAAATAGAGATTCTAAGCTTGCTGGTGAGAAAAGATTATTTGACTTAAGTTCTTTAGATGAATGGAGGAGTGAAGCCTAGGAAAATGCCAGGCTCTTTAAGGAAAAAGTTAAAAGATGGCATGACAAGCGAATACTTAAAAGAGAATTTCATGTTGGTGAGAAAGTTCTATTGTATAGGTCTCGTCTCAGATTTTTTGCAGGAAAGCTACTGTCAAAATGGGAAGGACCTTTCATTATAGAAGAAGTATACCGTTCAGGAGCAATAAAAATTTCTTCTTTAAAAGATAATACTACACAAGTAGTGAATGGACAGAGACTCAAACACTATATTGCTGGAGTTTCTTACAATGAAGATGTTGATGCCTTTCAAGTTATAACTCCGGAGAAATTCATCAAGGACCAAATTCAGAGACCTGCAGAGTCTGTTTTCAAATAGGTAACAGTTCTGGTAAGAAAAGTTCCACGAAAATACAATCCAACTATATTTTTGCAGTTTTCAGCCGATAAGGAAAGTTACGAAGCGAAAAAGGGACGGAACCGGAGCCAGGGTGGCCCACACCACCCTATGGCGCGGGCCCACCCCTGGTCGCGCCACCAGGTGGTGAGGCCACCCCGGACTCCGCCTCCGACTTGTTCTCTCCCAGTACCTTCCTTTTGATATGAAACTTCGTGATATATAACCCCCGGATCTTCTAAGGTTCGTATGTCGTGTTTTCGTCGTGTTTTTGTTTCGATATGTTTCTGCCAGGTAAAATCCCAGATTTGTATCCACAATGTCTTCCACTGGATCAGCCGAGGGAGATTCCTTAGAAGATATCATCAACCCATACATGAGAGAATTGAAGATTCATCCCAAGGAGTTGTTGCTCGAAGGTGGGGAGGTCCGGATTAAAGAGGCCCTAAAGGTGAAGGAAGTCTGGAGGACAGGATGGAAGCACTAGACCAAGAAGTCTTTAGGTACAAGAAGATGGCGGAGCGCGAAGTGGATATCATCCATAAGATTGTTTCCAAACTCATCACCGGGCACCAAAAGGAGACTGCTGAACTCAAAGACGAAGTCCTCTCACTCTGCCAAACAACCAACGAAGTGCAAGCACAGTTCTATGACGTTCAAAATCAAAACTATGAGTATGAGGCTAGATTTAAACGCATAAGTGCCGCTGCAAGTTTCAGGATGTTGGAAACCACGATGTCCTTTGTTGATGGGAAGCCTTTACCCTGGAAGACGGACAAAGATGAGAAGATACCACCACCACCAAAGGAGTAATTCGTCGTCAGGTTTGGCATCCCCTTGGTTTGTAACAAGCTTGGGGAGTGTCGCGGTATCACATCACTATCTTCTATATTTTTTAAACCTTATTAGTAGAGTCATATCATGAATAGAGGAGTTATTACGTAGGATGGTTTGCATTATGGAAGTGTCCCCTCTCTCCTTAGATATGTATCCCTTGGTGTGAGTTGCCGATATGAATTAATAATGAGAAGTTCTATTATTTACTCTCTTTCATAGCTTATATTAGTTTTCAGTTCGTGGTTATATGATTGATCTTGTTGTTAGTATTGGTATCACTTTGGGATCATTGAGTTAATTTAGTTGGTTTTGGCAAACCTGGCTCGGTCAGTAGAACACTATTTTTGAGAGTTGAAAGAAAATACAAAAGTACCTCTAAAGAAAAATAATTTCATCATCTTTCTTTCTTGATTTGCTCATAAGTCTAGTATTCTCTAGTTAAGATCTTTTGTGCTTCCAAGGAAGATTGCATGTTTGTCTTTATCACTTGTATGTTTGTTTGTTTCCTTCAACTCTTATACTTGTTACCCAGCCTTGCTAGCCAAAAACCTGTACTGCGAGGGTATTCTTCTCGTGCATCCACCTCCTTTAAACCAAAACCTTTGCCATTTGTGTCCACCATACCTACCTAGTAGCATTATTGCTATTCCAAGTAAATTCTTGTTTTATCTACCTCCCAAATTAAACTTGTTATGTGAAAATTAGTGATTAAAGCTCTCACGAACTTGATGGCACACTTACTTTCTTGCACTTAATAAACTTGAACCATTGTGCTCACCTATGTTGTGTATATGCTTGCGCTTTGTAAGTTGTGGATTAGCAGAACCATGCTGTCATGGGGAACGCTTTCAACATTGCACTGGTACTTCGTACCTAGTTGATATCATGTTCTTTTGTCTATGGATGTCGTCGGTGTGAAATGAAAGGGGAGCTTGTAAGTCCATGGAGTTATGCATGTGTGTTAGAGAAATGCCTGGGCCGCTGGTCTAATCCATGCTGACATGGTGGAAACCTGCAGCGTAACCATAACGAATATCTATGAAGCATTCTTCTTATAAAAAAAGAGAGATAGAGATTTAGAAAAAATAAAAAAAGATATTATGAAAAGAGGAAAGAGAGAAAAAAGCACCATATTCCTCAGGTAAATAAGAAGATTGCTGAGATACTTGTTGTCTGCTTGCCTTGTCATTTTGATATGGGGATTCTTCTGTATCATCAGGCAAGGGGTACCCCATTGGCGGTTCTCAATGATACACATATGCTTAGGATGACAATAACTTACCGATGACTAAACTTGAGTAGCATGAGGAGCGGCCCTCGTATTCAAGGGACATGAGATTCTCAACTTACAACTTGTCAATGCATATCCTCATATTTGATCACTTTAACCTTAATCACCTAAAGATGCCTATGATAGGGGCAATGAGAGCTGAAAGCTAGTAAGTGTCATAATTTTTATGAGACTTGCAATCCCTGCTTCCTCTTTGAAGGGCCTTTCTTTTACTTTGTAGTTGAGTCAGTAAACCTACTCCCTTCTATCTCAGCAAGTATTTTGAGTTGTTGTGTTTCATTCATTCATATGATGATTTATTCAATCATGTTTCTTATGTTCCTTGCTTTGCACATTGGTCTTATCTTGATGTTTACTACTTTGAAAGCTATCATTGAAAAATCAGCTATTTGTGAATTCCAGCAAATTATCAACTATTCTTCGACCAAGAGTTAAGTTTGCCATTACCAATTATGATTCAATTTATGTATCTTTATTGTGTTTCCTTTACTCATTACAAGTTGAGTTATATAATAGTGAGTTGTCTTCTATTATGATCTATGCTTTTGATGAATGTGATGCTTCTTGTCCGTATTCTTTTATCGACTCTTCACTCCATAAACCTGAGGCCATGTTTATTGAGCTCAGTTTCGCTTGAGGACAAGCGAAGTCTAAGCTTGGGGGGAGTTGATACGTCCATTTTGCATCACTATTCTATGTCTTAATTCACTATTATTCATTGATATATTTTGTATTGAGAGATGATACTTATGTTATTTCATCTGCTTTTGCATGGTTGATGACTTTTGGAGCATGGACCGCTGCAGTCAGGATTCTGATGGAAAAGGTGTTGTTTGGAGGCAAAATTCATGAAGATCAGAAAATCCGGGAAAATATACAGAAAATCCTATTTTTCCAGAAGACTAAGGATGCCAGAAGACGGAGTGGAGATGGGCCATAGGGGGCCCACACCACCCCCTGGCACGGGCAAGCCTAGGCCGCGCCAGGAGGTGGTGTGGCCACCCTGGCCCACTGCAGCCTCTCCCCTCTGGCATATATCATCCTCCCGGAACCCTAAGACTCGGGGAGCAACCATAGAAAGATTTTGCCGCCTCTATGGGGCGGAAAACACCGAGAGAGAAAGATCTCTCCGACAGACAGATTTCTGCCGGGGCAATTCCTTCCCAGAGAGGGGAGATCGTCGCCATCAACACCACCATCAAGCTGGACTTCATCGGGATCATCATCATCATCACCACCATCATCACCATCAGCACCCTCATCACCATCTCCATATTGCTGTAACAATTGGTTGAATCTTGCTATAGTTCATAGGGGAAACTTTCCCGGTGTTGATTACTCTTTGTAGTTGATGCTAATGAGTGAACCATTGAATTATTGTTTATGTTCAGATTGTTATACATCATTATTCCATCTCTGATCATGATCCATATGATGTCTTGTGAGTAGTTCGTTTAGTTCTTGAGGACATGGGAGAAGTCATGTTGTTAGTAGTGGAGTTGTGTTGAGAAAGATTCAATAGATTGTTATTTAAGTTGTGGTGTACTTCTTCTAGTGGTGTCATGTGAACGTCGACTACATGACACTTTACCTATATGGGCCTAGGGGAATGCATTGTGTATTTGGCTACTACTCGTAGGGGTTGCCGGAGTGACAGAAACCTAAACCCCCATTAGGAAACCATTGCAGAAGGGACGTAAGGGTCTTAGAGTTTAAAGTTGTGGTTAGGTTTCTACCTTAATTACTTTCTTGTACTTACAGATGTTTGCAAGGGGTATAATCACAAGTATGTATTAGTCTTGGATGGGGCGGTACATTAGCACAGGTTCACCCACACAACACTTAGCAAGCTAAAGAAGATTAATCAACTATATGAAGCAAAAGCACTTGACGGTCTTCCCATGTGTCCTCAAGAACGTTTGGTCATTTGAAGTAATACAACCAGCTTGTCCTTTGCTGCATAAAGGATTGGGCCACTTTCTGCATTTATTCCTATTGTCTTTTATTTACTCGTACTTTGTTTACTTGCTTTATCAAAAACCCCTAAAAATCCGTTTGCTAAGTATTTGCAGAGTATTCCTGATCCATACCACCAGCCAGCACCTTCTGCTCCTCGTTGGTTCGAGACTCTTACTTATCGAAAATACTGCGATACACCCCCTATACTTGTGGGTCATCAGTGTGTTCAGGTACTCGGAGGAACCATAGAGGCAATATATGTCAAGAGCGGGATTTGTCCGTCCGCGTGACGCAAAGATACTCAAGGGCCCACTTGGAGAAGTTATATCCAATAGTTGCGTAGCGTGTGATTTCATCACAGGGATATCACTTGTTGAAACTAGTCAAGTACCATTGTTTGCTAATAAGATTGAACACGACATGGTGATGTCATTGATCGGATCTCTGGCAATGCAAGTATCGAGAGACAAAAGGAATAAGACACGATTGTCTCGGTTCAAAGGACGAAAGATCTTCGTGGAATGCACAGGGGTCACATGGACATCTAGGTCCCTCTGTCGATCATTGGTCTGGGAGTGTCCCGACCATGTCTGGAGTGTTCTCGAACCATGGGGTATCATGCTTAAGGGCTTGATGATGCTTAGAGAGTGTTTATAGGATCGGTAGAATCACCAAAGAAGAGAAGAGAGAAAACCGGAAAGGTTTCGGTAAGTCCGGAGGATGTTCGGAGTGGAGATGGAAGGTGTTCCATAACCATGGAGATTGAATAATATGTGAATGAATGTTAAATATTGATTTAATCATTTATTCATAATTATTTAATAAAAGGGAAAATCAATTTAAAGGTTAATGGGCCAATTCCGGAGGGAGAAGGGCCCATGAGGGAAAGGCAAGAGGAGAGAAGGGGCAAGGGGGTGGCCGGCTGGGCCAAGCGCCCCCCCCCCTGCAGGGCCCACTAGGGCTGGCCGGCGGCGCCCCCTCTCCTCCTTTAGTCCCACCCTGAGACTTTGAGGGAGGTAGTACCTCCCCTCCCCCTATATATAGTGGGGGTATTTGGCTAGATAAATACACACAATATTCAATAAAGGTTTCCTCACTTTTGGGGAGACCTCCAATTGATATTCTCTCTCTCCCGTGACCATGGTCCCAAGTTCGGACTACGCGAACGAGAGACATCTTCACCAAGGAGCACCGTCGCACTGTGGGATTTGGATCCAGGAGCTATACTTCTGCAACTGCTGCTGGATCAGGGAAGCGAGTGCCTCAAGTGTGACACCTCGTCAGGCACCGAATGCATGTAACTACCCACGAGGTGTCACACTTGAGGCACTCAAGTCGTTGGAGCCACAGGAGCGCAAGGACTTCATCATGACCTTGAGGTCGGCTTTGGCGCGTCTACATCAACCACGCTCTCATGAGCGTTGACAACGCTATTCTGTCTTCAAGGGTAAGTTCGCAAATAGCCCGTCCCGTTACTGCATTACTAATAGATAGGTCCAAGCAACATCACGGGTTCAGGGGCATAGGGTAAAATTTTATTGTTTTCATACGCGAACCCCTAAGTGGTATCAGAGCCAGGTTTATGCGTAGTAATGGTAGTATGGGTAGAACACAAGAGATGTAGCGTGTGGGCATTGATCTTTTAGTTGTTACCCTCCCACGTGTACTTGTGTATACTGCAGTAATGCTTGATGAAGTGGCCCACAACCGACTTTACGCGTTCATTCGTGAGACTGGTCCACACTTGACATACGGCTTGTACCGTATAAAGTGGCTTTGGGGGGTGTCTGTCTTTCTCGCATTAGTTGGTATGCCATTTGCAACGGAGGGTCCCGAAAGGGGTATAGTATAGACAACTACTTGATCAGCATTGTGGTGACAGTTCGTAGGTAAGAACGATTCTTGTGCGAAAGCCCATTCAGCCAAGTAAAACATGCAAAGAAAGGTAGAGGCATCTAACTTCGTTTTGTAGGGGGCGTTGCTTTGTGATATGGTTGTGGCAAAGGTAAAGTCATTACCTTTTTCAACAAAGTAGTAGTAGATAGTCACGGAGGTGATGGACTACCACGCTGGAAAGACACTGGTACCCTAGTGTCTATGGCACTGGAACCCTGGCGGCAGAATCCGCTGACGCCGGATGGAGATCACGACGTGAAGCACCATATCACATCGCATTTACATTCAATGTTATTGTTTGTATATCTTATTGTGTGCTAGTATTAGATACTCGACGGTAGCCTAATAAGATGATCCCTATTAAAAATTACCAATCATTGTGTTTCCCCTTAGTGTGCACCACCAAGAAAGTTCTTCGGTATGAGGCAGGACGTGATGATCGGGTGTCAGACATATCTACATTCGCATACAGTGGGTGTAAGCCATGTTGCATAGCGAATACAGTAAGGTTGAGTTGGCGAGCCTATCATGTAGCAGACATGGCATCGGAACGCGGATGGTCGAAAGATCGAGCACGAGTAGCATGAATGATGTGACCGATGTTTAGCGTCAACCCTAGAACCCACATTGATGACCGTGATGATCGGGGGAGATGTGGGGAAAAGGGGTCATGTTATCACTAGAACCCTTCAGGGGATAGGTTTTTCTTAGTGGAGTTATTATTAACTCATTTAATTATAAACTTAGTCTAAATTCCTTTTGCAATTATAAATGTAGAAAATGGTTCTCCCTGATGCTACCTTTCCTATCGACAATTGGTTAGAAGGAGAGAAGATCAGGCTAGATGGATCAAACTTCTCTATATGGGTTGCGCGTCTCCACGTTCTCCTTAGCAAGAATAATGTGGTCGGCTATATACTCGACGAGATGGATTTGGACCAGCTCAGTAACCTAGAGACCCCAGAGCAGCGGGAAGACCCCTATTACCATCGTGAGATGGCCTCCTTCATTTTAGTTACAATGCGTTTTAGAATGGTGGATGAGCTGTGGCCTATCGTGGGTAATGTCGACCCTCGTACGGTAATGCTACACCTTAGGACACATTTCGTGGAACAAGCACACATATAGGAGCATGAGCTGATGGGAGACTTCTTTTCCTTAAGATGGAGGAGAACTCTTCACTTGACGACCACTTGGAGCACATGCATGATGCGTACATGACGCCGGCATACTTGCTAGATAGCTGGATGACGAGCTCTTTTGCAAATGGAGTTGTGTTGCGGTCGCTACAAACAAGCTACCAAGCACATGTCAGGACTTGCATCATGAGAGGCGATGCGGAAACACAGTTTTTCCACAGGTTCATATCACATCTCAGGAATGTGGAGGTTGAACCCATTGCAGGAGAAGTCATCAATGACAAAGGTATATATTTGATATACAATTTTATAAATGTTATAATCTTGCAAACACATTTGCAGTGTTAAGTATATTTGATACTTGTTCTGTTTTGCTGAAAACGGGTCCTTCTGCATGAGAGGTGCTTGCTAGAGAGGAGGTGACATTGCATGTTGATGGCAAGCATGATGATGATGGCTGACGAACACTCTCCGTCGACATTTATCACTTAGTTTATGTTTAGGATGATTATTGTAATCGATAAATTGTGAACTTCTTTAGTGTGTCTCACACTTTGTGAGACGGTTATTCATATGAGCTTGTAACAAAAAGTTGTTCCACTTTTATGAATGATTTCTATTTGTGTTCATATCCTATTCGGTTACGTGTGAATTATCCTTGGTTTGACACTAATTGATAATACATGAACATTTGTAAAATATTGAAATGCTTTGAAAAATTACCCAACTTAATGATATGTTCATTACTGAATGAAACCATTGTTTAAAATTCAGAGTTATGTTGATAATATGTTAAAGACATTCGATTTCTTATCACATATGAATCATGCCCAAGTTCGGCAAAATAACTTGAACACCGTGTATTACTTGAATATGAAGTGTTTAATGAATTGTTAAAAGTAAATACATATTCGATGTATTGCAGTTTAACAAAAATGGTAATTATCATTGTATGATTCTTTAAATGTGTAAAGAAGTTTACCAAAGGAAACATAACTATGAAACTATTTGATATGATCAAATTATTTCATCAACAGGGGGTATTAAAGATAAATGAGAATCTAATTACTACGATTTGATCAATAGTAATGAAATTCAACTTTATAAGATTGGCATAAAAGAAATTGTGAAATGCAATGCGTTTGAAATGTCAAAATGCAAAGCATCACAATATGATATTTGATATCAAAGTGGGTGAATAGATGGCACCAAATAAATTGTTGTAGTGTAGATGTAGAGACCATTACTTAGAATTAGTTAGCACTCAATTAGAATATATAGTGAACCATATGAATTCGTGAGATCGGCGCCATATCTAGTATGGATCATCATGGAAGTTTTGGGGTTATTCAATATAACCAAAACAATAGCGAATAAGTCCTTGTAGAGTATTCATTGGAAACTTTGAATACGAAATCCATAGCTGAGAAAAAAGAGAAGCAAAACATGTATTGCTTGGATTTTGGTGCATTCTCGAGAAAGTTCACATTCAGTGATATTTTTTGATTATGGAGCAAATGGTAGATAGTGAAAAACATGATGAGGATTCAAAACCCTGCATCGAAGTGTTGAGAAGCGCAACAGAAAGCATTCCTGAATGATTCTCTTCACAAAGGAAAGAATCAATGATAATGATCATTGTGTTTTCCCCACTGGTGTTTTCACTACATGAAGTTGGATTCAAAATGTCGCCCATATCTTGTATGGAGACATTTATGAATAAATTTTCATGACTATCAGAATATGACATACCTACGAACTACTAAGGAAATAATGGTAAGCTAAGGATATGGGAAATCCCAAAGCAAAATTCCCTTGAGATTGGAAAGCAGTTCGTTGCTGAATCTTACAAGTAAAGGGGTTACTTGGATTTTCCCAAATGACTGCAAAGCCATAATGGAAAAGGGGTGAATGCCAAAAGCACAATTTGTCAAGTATTGGACAAATTCAAATGAATTTGATTCAAATGTGTTGAAAGTCTGGTGGATTTAAAACTGGTAAAGTACTAGTGTCTCATAGTAAATCTCCTAGTTTGATATTTGATCAAAGGATTTTGAAGTCGTTCAAAATAGTGAGTGGATATGAAATTTGCATGAAATTGAGTGGGAGCTATGAAAGTCTTCCTAAAACAATATGTGAATAACATATTTTTGAGTGGGAGCAATGTAAGTCTTGAACTCAAGTGTGTCGGGAACACATTCTGAGTGGTAGCAATATAAGTCTCAAATTCAAATATGTAGGAACATAGTTTGAGTAAGAGTAGTGACTCATACACAAATATGTTGGGAACATATTTTGAATAGGAGATTAAAGGTGTGATTCTTAAGTGTGTATACGACGCATTAAGAATAAAAGCGCAAGCACCAATAAATAATGATTTATAGGGAGTAGAAGTTGATAATAAGAATATTACGATATTATGTAGTATTCCATAAAGGATTCTAAAAAGGGTTTCAGAATAGAAGTTAATTAAGGAACTAGTCCTTAATAACTCAAGGTAGGAATAGTATTAAGTTTAACATCAATGGTTGAAAGAAATAAAAGGATGATCATCATCCACTGTGTTGAGACATAGGTTCTATCTTAGAAAAAACAATGATGATAACTTAACATAATATATGATCCAATAAGGAACTATTGAAAAG
Organism: Avena eriantha; assembly: GCA_910589775.1. Classification (NCBI taxonomy): domain Eukaryota; kingdom Viridiplantae; phylum Streptophyta; class Magnoliopsida; order Poales; family Poaceae; genus Avena; species Avena eriantha. The sequence continues at coordinate 189,001,765 of OU342746.1, read as the reverse complement.
TGATTAAGTTTGAATCACGGAACGTTGAGCTAAGTTTGTCCGCAGTGCCTAAATAGAGAACTGTAGACATGTTTATCCAAATCCATAAAGGATGGCATATCTTAAAGCATAAAGGGTTATGTTATAAGGGAATATGTTGGAAACTCCTGTAATACCAACTAAAGTCAAGTAGGAAGCGAGGTGAACAAAAACATCGAAAGTTGCACAGGGTGCACTCGTGTTTCGATAATAACATTTATAATAATATATAAGGGTACCATCTAAGGTGTTGTATAATGTTATGGTGGGGCTAGTTCGAGGTTGATCTAAAGTCACTGTAGGCTCCTGGAATCCGACCTCGTTCTGCTGCCATAGTGACGATGCATACACAAAGATGTTATCATGTGATCATAAAATATTAATGTCAATCAAGGTGACATTAGTAAGTTGCAAAGGATTTGGGACTATAAAGTACAGGCCCAAGACTCAACCTCTTCCATGAGCAAGCATGTTCAGGGTACCGGGATATAACAAATGCAGCTAGTTTATTTGTACTCTAGTGCAAGTGGGAGACTATTGGAAAAGCCCTAGAGACAAATAATAATAAGGATTATTATCATATTTCATAAAGTTTATGATTAAGTTTTATATCATGCTATAACTGTATTGAAAGGAAACATCAATACACGTGTGATATATAAACAACTAGGGGTTCCTAGTGAAACTCTAGTCACTGGTTCATTGGTCAATAGATGATCAAGGTTTCCTGATCATGTGGCATTTATGCCAGTTGGAAATGGAGTCAACTCATTCTAAGAATGAGATAATGAACCAATACCCAACCTAAACAGCATGACCCAATCATGTCACGAAGTTCAAGTTATGATGGTTAGAATAGACCCTCGTAGACTATTCCTTAGACCGTGAGGCTATATCAATCACTGTCTCCCGAGAGTGCTTAGATAGCATCAAGCGTCACTTGGTAACACAGTGACTATAAAAGTGTGTTCAGGTACTCGGAGGAATCGTAGAGGCAATATATGTCAAGAGCAGGATTTGTCCGTCCGTGTGACGGAAAGATACTCAAGGGCCCACTTGGAGAAGTTATATCCAATAGCTGTGCAGCGTGTCATTTGATCACAAGGATATCACTTGTCAAAATGAGTCAAGTAGCATTGTTCGGTAATGAGATTGAACACGACATGGTGATGTCATTGATCAGATCTCGGGCAATTCAAGTATCAAGAGACAAAAGGAATAAGACACGACTATCCCGATTCAAACGATGAAAGATCTTCATGGAATGCACAGGGGTCACATGGCCATCTAGGTCCCTCTGTAAATCATTGGTTCGGGAGTATCCCGACCATGTCTAGAGTGTTCCTGAACCGTGGGGTATCACGCTTAAGGGCTTGATGATGCTTAGAGAGTGTTTATAGGATCGGCAGAATCATCAGAGAAGAGAAGAGAGAAAACCGGAAGGGTTTCGGTAAGTCCGGAGGATGTCTGGAGTGGAGATGGAAGGTGTTCCATAACCACGGATATTGAATAATATGTGAATGAATGTTAAATATTGATTTAATCATTTATTCATAATTATTTAATAAAAGAGAAAATCAATTTAAAGGTTAAAAGGCTTAATGGGCCAATTCCGGAGGGAGAAGGGCCCATGAGGGAAAGGCAAGGAGAGAAGGGGCAAGAGGGTGGCCGGCTGGGCCAAGCCACCCCCCCTCCCGCGCGAGGCACACTAGGGCTGGCCAGCAGCGCCCGCCCCCTCTCCTCCTCCTTTAGTCCCACCCTGGGACTTTGAGGGAGGTAGTACCTCCCCTCCCCCGATATATAGTGGGGGTATTTGGCCAAATAAATACACACAATATTCAATAAAGGTTTCCTCACTTTTGGGGAGACCTCCAATTGATATTCTCTCTCTCCCCCGTGACTGTGGTCCCAAGTTCGGACTGCACGAATTAGAGATATCTTCACCGCCGAGCGTCGTCGCGCTGCGGGATTCATATCTAGGAGATCTACTTCCGCAACTGCTACTAGATCGGGGAAGCGAGTCATCGTTAGGCACCGGATGTATGTAACTCCCCGTGAAGTGTCACACTTGAGGCACTCAAGTCATTGGAGCCATAGGAGCACAAGGACTTCATCACGACCTTGAGTTCGGCTTCGGCTCGTCTACATCAACCACGCTCTCCTGAGCGTTGACAACGCTTTTCGGTCTTCAAGGGTAAGTTTGCAAAAAGCCCCTCCCATTACTGCATTACTAATAGATAGGTCCTGGCAACATCAGGGGTTCAGGGGCGTAGGGTAAAATTTTATTGTTTTCATACGCGAACCCCTACACTAATATGTCAGGCATAGATGTGTATCCTCGGTTTACCGCTTCAGTTGCTTTTGCATTACATAGCTCCTGCAGCTTGAAGAATGTTCGGCAGTCTTTCATGATGTGGTTAGATTGTCGTCTGCCTGCTGAGTCGACGTAAAAATGCATATTACAGGGTCCTTCTAGCATTTGCATTGCGGACATGGGTGGGTCTCGTGCTCTTGGCTGATATCGTTGTGCTGACTGGCTTCCTCCGACATCGTCCCTGTTCTGGCGGTATTCGTCGTTGTAGTCGTTGCTTCTGTTGTTACCTTCACCCGAGAAACTGGTTGCGACATAACTTGGTCCTGTATTTCCATCGTTGTTCCTTCTTCTTCTATCGTTGCCGTGCTTATCCCTGTCTTCTTCGGGTGATCGCGTACGCTTATTATGCAACATGTCTTCTCCATCAGCCCAGCGATTTGCTATTTCCATTAATTGTGAGATTGTTTTGGGCTTAACCCATCCCAGTTCTTCTATGAATTCTCGGTGATGGAGGCCGCCGTTGAAGGCATCGATGGCCCTTTCATCGGATATGGACTCAGCTGAGTTTTTATGATATTCCATCGTTGGATAAATGCTCTTATTGATTCCGTAGATTTTTGTTTGCATGCCTGCAACTGCTCCAAGGATGCAGGTCGTTTGAACGTAGATTGGAAGTGTCGGATGAACTTATCTTACAGGTTGTTCCAGCTACCGATGGAACCTTCGGGTAACTGTCTGAGCCATGATCTTGCGGCGCTAGTGAGATGTAGTTGTAAGCTTTGCATTGCGGTAGTTGTGGAGCCACCTTGCAATTTGAGAGTGGCCAAATAATCCTCTCACCATGCTTCGGGTTCTTGGAGTCCATCGTACTTGTGGTAGTCGTGCAGAAGTTTGAAGTCCTTGGTTACTGAGGTTTTGCAAATCCGCTGGGTGAAACAGCTAGCCCCACATAGCTAGTAATCATCTTCGTTGTATCCATCATGGTATCATCACCTGCGGTTTTCATCTCTTGATCCATCGCTCCATAGTTGTGTGTTGTTGTTTCGTGTGTTGCTTCACGGCTCGGGTCCTACGAGGTGTGCCTGGTGTGGCGATCGAGATCGTCGGGCGTGTCCCACTTGCCGAGGGCTGCTGCGATGGTGTCGGGATCTATTGGGCTGTTGTGTGGTTCCTTGCTCTGCTTCCGCGAGAGAGGCTCCCACCATGCCAAGGTTCATTAGGGCAGAGTGGTGGAGGGCCGCATGGGTATTGTCGAGGGCGGGCTGAGTTGTGATCAGATATGTTTGCGCGGCCACAATGGCTGCCAGAGCCGTTTTTGCCTTGATGGTTCCTACTTGGTCAATCGACATGAACGATAGGTCGAGATCTCGGGTGAGTCCACTTCTTTCGACTTCAGGGATATGATGTAGTCGAGATGTTCCCCTTCTTGTCGGTGATCCTCCTGTTACGCTCCCTGATCCTTGGGTAGAGCTTAATTGTGCCCATTGTAAGATGGATTTGTCGACTAATCACTTTCTTTCATCGAGTTCCCTATGCATCCTAAGTAGGTCTCTCTTCTTGTGATGAAACAGATATTGGTATGCTAATAGATCCTCATGTGAAGCATCCACTGTCATCGGAACTGCTCCCAAAATTTCTTCCCTTGCTTTTTGCCATGCCGATGCTGGTAGCCGAAGAGTTTGCCTCTCTCCTCCATGCGGTTCTCCGCCTCTTCCTTGGACTATGCGGTTATCTGCCATATCTCCTCCGTTTGTGTGGTCCCCTTCATTGTCATGATTTCCTGCATTGTCATCTGATAAAATATCATTGGGGTCGATGTTGGAGATATTCCCAAGAGGCAATAATAAAAGTGGTTATTATTATATCTTTGTGTTTATGATGAATGTTTACATCCCATGCTATAATTGTATTATTAGGAAACACTAATACATGCGTGTTTTGTAAACATAAGAGAGTCCCTAGTAAGCCTCTTGTTGAACTAGCTTGTTGATTAATTGATGATCATGGTTTCCTGATCATGGACATTAGGATGTGATTAATAACAAGGTTATATCATTAGGAGAATGATGTGATGGACACACACCCATAGTAAGCTTAGCATAAGATCAAGTCATTAAGTTCGTATAACTATAAGCTTTTAAATGCATAGTAACATAATCCTTCGACCATGAGGTTGTGTTAATCACCATCACCGGATGGGTACTTTGATGATATCAAACACCGCTTCGTAACTGGGTGGTCATAAAGGTGTCATTGGGTATTCTGAAAGTATGTGTTGAAGCGCATGGACCAAGATTGGGATTTGTCCATCCATATGACGGATAGATATGCTCTAGGCCCTCTCGGTGGAATGTCATCTAGTTAGCTTGCAAGCATGTGACTGGGTCACAAGGGATGACATATCACGGAACGAGTAAAGAGTACTTATCAGTAACGAGGTAGAACTAGGTATGGAGATGCCGACGATCAAACCTCGGATAAGTATAGTATCACGTGACAAAGGGAATTGGTGTCATATGTAAATGGTTCAATCGATCACGAAGTCATCGTTGAGTATGTGGGAGCCATTATGGATCTCCAGGTCCCGCTGATGGTTATTGATAGGAGATGTGTCTCCGTCATGTCTACATATTCACGAACCGTAGGGTGACACACTTAAGGTTCGAAGTTGTTTTTAAGTAGATATGGAATGTGCGTTGGAGACCGAATGTTGTTCGGAGTCTCGGATTGGATTCGGGACATCACGAGGAGCTCCGGAATTGTCCGGGGAGTAAGATTCATATAATGGGGATCTTTTTCTGAGTTAGGAAATGTTCTAGATTCTAGAAGGTTTCGGAATGTTCCGGAAGGTTCTAGAAGATATTTTGGAGTTTATTTGAAAACCAAGATAAGATAAGGGAAATTTAAAGAGGAGACTTGGGGGGGAGGACTCCTCCCCCCACCTCCTTGGTGCGCCGGCCCTAAGGGGTGGGCCTAGGGGTGGGAACCCTAGGTGCCACCCCTCCCTCTATATATAGAGGGGTGGAGGAGCCACCCCCCTTAGATCCTCCACTCTTGCCCCAAGCCGCCTCTCTCCTCCTCCTTCTTTCTGCTCAGGCTTAGGTGAAGCCCTGCAGAATTCTCCACTCCACCACCACCACACCGTCGTGCTGCTGGGATTCCGTGGAGAGATCTACTACCTCCGCTGCTCGCTGGAACGAGGAGAGGAAGGTCTGCTTCGACTCCGCACGTGTGACCGACTGCGGAAGCGCTGCCGGATCGCTGCGCCGGAAGGATCGTCCACTATATCTTGAGATCGGCAAGTGATCGACTACATCAACCACGAGATCTAATCTCGTAACGCTTTCGTGTCTACAAGGGTTAGTACAGATCTATCTCGTTGCACTTGTCTAATAGATTAGATCTTGGCTTTTATCTAGATTAGATCTGGGTTTTGTTCGTTCTTGCGGTAGAAATTTTTTGTTTTCCATGCTACGAACCCATCAGACGAGGATAGGGTTACCGTTAGAGTCATGTGGTGTTGAGGTATTCCCGTTGACCATGCACACTTGGCCGCGTCTTATGCGTGGGACGATGACATTATCTTCTGCTTCAAAGGATGTGCTGATAATATTCTGAGATTGTAGTTCTGGATAGATCTTCGCCATCCATTCTTCGAAGTCGATGTTTTCGTAGCTTTCTTTGGGTTCTGAATTTGGCGGGTTTGCTTCGCATAGTGGAGTTGACGGAGGACCTGATCCGAGGGAGAGATTGCTATGAAGGACATCAAGGTCCCCCAGATCTCTCTCGATTTGCTCGCTTTCTTCACCTGCTTCGATCTATGTTGTGACGTCTGTGGAGGATCTGACGGATGATGCTGGTACCACCGTAGGCGTAGGTTTTTCCACCGATGGCTCTGATGTGATAAGGGCCGAAGGGTGCGGTTCTTGCGGGTCTTCTATTTGGAAGTGGAAGCTCCCAATGATTAGATCGGATCCGCCATTGAAATCGGCGGGTACCGATACAGGGGTGGGCGGGTGTGGATCTACTTTTGTCGGGTTGATGCTTGGTGGAGAGCGGTCCACGGAATCCATGGTTCCAGCGTTCAGGTTTCACACAGACAACGCCAATTGACGAGGGGTAACCTCGGCAATGTCCATGGAGAAGGACTTTGGGTTTCGCAGAAAAGAGAACCCTGGGGATTTCGTCAGATGTCAGGAAAACAATGGAGTCATAGTCGCCTGAATATTGGGAAATTGCACTATTACAAGTTGTCTAGGAGATTTCGGTACCCTCGCTTGGGCTTCTCCCGTCCTGTATATAATAGGTTAGGTCTCAAAGCTATGTGCGGATAGGTTTTACATACGCGTAATTACAATACCAACACATTGTCGATTCAGAGATTCTTTCCTAATACAATCAAAGTATTTGTCGGTTGCTTCCTTGGGCTATCATCTGAAATCTTCATGGGCCGGAAGACTTTTACCCAGTATAGGTTAGAGAATCATAAGCATCCGAGTAATCATAACTATGTCACTCGTATTCTTTCTGAATTGAAACGATCTTACTCTGTTACCATCTAAGGCTAAAACAATTGCCAAGGGCAAGGCAAAAGGAAATCCAGGGAAGACTTTGTGGAAGCAGAAGTTGACTTTGGTTTCACCTGCTGCCCCGCCTCTGACTCCTACCCCAAAGCCATCATCAGCACCGGAGGGTACTTCCTCTCCGCATGTTGAAGATGTATTGGCTCATTCTTCAGAGCCAGTGAACCTTGGTTCGCAGACCGACGTCACCATGAGTGACTCAGGATTTGATAAGGGTGAACCCGCAAAGGGTAATGATCCCTCAGCTGAGACCTTCACGGAGAACCTTCTGCAGAATCCGGGTATTTCAAAACTTGGCTTTACTCGGAAGAGCGAGGAAGAGATCTAGAAGCTGGCTCTTCATTGCCCGGAGACCCAGAATATCATAGCGGAGGAGGAGGTACAAGAAGCTGAGGACATCAAACTCGTCGAACTTCTTGACCAAGTTCATCTTCGTGACGAGAAGTTGAAGCCGGTGTGGCCCAGTCACCACCCTCTGACTCTCGCTGAGAAAGTTTCTTCTGAGGTGAACATGATCCTCAACAAACTAACTCATGAACATTATGTAAGTCATAATACAGCTTTTTTATTGTATTTCATATCATATCCTCTAGCCCCCAAGAATGAAGTTGGATAGGAATCCAGTTTTATGCTTTTATAGGATGCCAAAGAATGAACTAGTATAGCCCCCCAAGGCTCGTGCTGATATTTAACTTAGTTAAAATATTAGCCTGAGTCTTAGTAGACTTCTGACTCTGGTTACTATTTTGACTTACAGAATGTTAATGCTTATAACCAGGATTTGTTGAAGAATATATGCAACAAGTGGAGAGAGATCAGAGCTCTCCGACTTGAAAATGCGCAACTTAAAGTTGCAAAAGATGAAGCTGAAGGTAAGAATTTCAGGCTTCATTTTTGTAGTCTGTTTTTTGAGTTGTAGTCGAATATTTATTCGACTTCATTTCTTGCCTCTCCATATCTTGTGAAGCAGTCTTGCAAAATGATTGAACAAGTCGAAGATTATAAAGTCTTGGAGGTGGAGAATGCTGACTTGCGTGCTGAGCTGGATAAACTCAAGATAGATCATGAGACCATCATCACCAGTGTTCTTGAATCCAGCAATCACACTACTGAGGCATGTGACCGCACCATAGCTAAACAAGACAAAACAATCTTGGACTTGCAAAATTCCTTGGACAGGGAGAAGGATACTTCCGAAGCTCTTCGGAATGAACTCCGAAGGCTTCGATAGGAGAAGACCAAAGTAGATGATGCTATCTTGGATTGTTGTTTTTCTGACTTTGTATACTTGGATATATGGTGGAACTTGCTTTCTTATTTGTAGGTCCTCTCAACATTCTTGATGCCTCTTCCTCTGAGTCTCGTACCAGCCAGCTTGTCGCCATTGAGGACCTGATCCACGACTTCCACCAGTCCTTGGAGGAAATTGGTGAATTCGTCTAGCTCTCTGGCTTGAACTCAATGTCAGCCTTTGAGCTACGAGACAAGGCAAAGGATATGCACAAGCTTGTTAAGGATTGGAACATGTTGTATGCACGCACAACGGCACAGAATGCCCTGACAATGGTAATGAGCCACCATGGAAGCATTGAAATATGGCAAGTTACCAAGGGTTATTCGACTGTTGATGAAGACGGCAATCCACTAAACATCAAAGAGACCTAGGATTCTTGTTCCAGATACGCCTCTCGCATGGCCGAGCTGACCAGCTATGATGATCCGTTCTTCACGCCCATTGAGGTGTCACCTCCCCTAGGGAAGAAGTTGTTGAAGTTTCTAAAGACGACGAGCAGACTGAGTCTGACATACTTGTCTCGGAAATATATCAGGGTGATACGGGTGATGTTTCTAGCGAGCCGGCAAGTGCTTCATCTCCACCTGCATTGTAGAATGTACCAGAAAAACAATGTGTTATTCTGAACAACAATCTGATTGTAATAAGTAGAATATTATTTTGTTGTGCTAGTTTGTAAGAACTCATGCTTTACTTCTTTAGCACTTTTGGATTTTTATTTTTGTGCTTGAAAATTACTTAAGCACTATTTTGTCCATACTTATCGTTTATCTGGCTTTACGCCTCGTCCCTTTCTTGAGCCGGCAAACCTTTAGCAAGGAAATTTTGCCGAGAAATGGAGCTCAATTGCTAAACCAGTTTAAACCCAGAATAAAAGCCAGGTTCCAGTACCAACCACTCACTACTCGGAAAATACCCGCATCTAGCAATCAGACAAAAACCCAAATATAAACTAGAAAATTTAGACTTATACCCGAAGGTAGCATTTTTAGAATTGGAAATCTAACCAAAACAAACATGAGCATAAAGTACTTTCAAGTATTCTGGGATTTTCGACTATGACATGATCATTCGAAAATAAGATGGTACATAAAAAACATCTCAGAAAAAACATTGAGGAGACCAATACTTTATTTCACTTTGAACATGTACATGGATATGATAAAGAAAGAAATTTAAGAATAAAAGGGATGTAGTTGAGCAATATTCCATGGATGGTCTATTTCATTCGGATTTGTACTACCTACAGTTGTCTTTCTCTTCTTAGCAACAGGTCTTTCTTTTTCTAGCCTCATGTCCGTTAGGTAGTAAGAACCATTGTGAAATATTCGACTAACCATAAAGGGCCCTTCCCATATAGGGGCAAGTTTGTGATCTCTTTTTTGCACTAGTCGGAGAACTAGATCGCCCTTCCTAAAAGACCGGTTTCTGACTCTGTGACTATGATACTTGCGTAACTTCTGTTGATAGGTTATAGATCTCTATTCATCAACGACGCGTACTTCTTCGAGCATATCGAGGTCATCTTGTCGAGCGATTTCAGCATCCTCTTCGACATACGCGGTGACTCGGGGAGAAATATGAATGAGATCACTTGGAAGAACTGCTTCTACATCGTGGACCAAGAAGAAAGGTGTATATCCGGTTGACCTATTAGGAGTAGTTCACAAACTCCATATCACAGATAGCATTTCGTCTTCCCAAGCCCCCGCAGTATGAAGTAGTGCTGCTTCAAGTCTTCGTCTTAGGCCTTGAAGAATTAAACCAGTTGCCCTTTCGACTTGTCCATTAGCTTGTGGATGTGCGACTGATGCAATATCAAGTTGGATCCCTTGTTCATTGCAAAATTCGACTAGTTCTCCCATGGAAAAGTTACTCCTATTGTATGTAATAATACTGTGCGGATACCCAAATCGGACGATCACGTCCTCGATGAATTTTCTGGCTATTGCTCCATCACACCTTGTGACGGGTTTTGCCTCAATCCATTTCATAAATTTATCCACCATCACAGGAAGGTGAGTGTATCCACTTTGAGCCCATTTAAACGGTCCTACCATATCAAGCCCCTAGACCACGAAGGGCCACGTAATCCGAATTGTTCGTAGATGATCAGCCGGAACATGGCCTTGTTTGGCGTATTTTTGGCAACCTTTGCATGTCTTGACCAGCCGTTCGGCATCTGCCTTAGCTATAAGCCAGAAAAATCCATGCTTAAAGGCCTTTGCCACTAAAGATTTGGCTCCGGCGTGATGTCCACATTTGCCTTGCCGAAAATTTCCCTTAGGATTTCCACTCCTTCTTCCGGAGAAATACAGCTCGTAGGACTCACCTCCCACCACTATGTAGGATTTTGCTCGTAGGACTATCTGTCGGCTCAGAACTTCATCTTCGGGTAATTTTCTATCTACCAAGAAATCAAGGTACAGTTATGTCTAGCTAGGAATTATAGCCAGAACTCCTATAAGAGGTGAGTCTGATTTGGTCGGATACTCCTCATCAACTCCTATGATAGAGGACCTGTTTATGTGCAAAGCCTATCCTTGATAAAGCATCTGCTTCCTCGATTTCTATTTGGGGAATGTGTTGAACTTCAAACCCTTCGAACGATTTAGATAGTTCATCCATGATAGCTCTATATGTTGACGTGCGTTTATTTGCATTACAGATATCGGATACTTGCTGGGCAACTAAATCTGAGTCTCCATAACACATAAGTTGTCGAATGCCGATGTCTTTCACAATTCGAATTCCATGTAGCAGAGCTTCATACTTGGTAATGTTGTTTGTGGCTGTGAAGTGAATCTGCAATACATAGAACAGTTTATCACCTTGGGGTGACTTGAGTACCACACCAGCCCCCAGCGCTTTAGACACTTCAAAGTGTAAGGTCCAAAGTTCCGTCTTTGGGAGACCTGTGTTTTCTACTATCTCTATCCAATCAGTGACAAAGTCAGCAATACTTTGGGATTTGATTGTTGTATGAGGCTTATACTCAATATCAAAAGTTTCTATCTCTATTCCCCACTTAGCGACGCATCATGTGGCATCGCTGTTGTTGATTATGTCTCTCATGGGAGCTGTGCTCACCACAGTAATCTTGCGCTCTTGAAACTAATGTCATAGCTTTCTGGATGCGAAGAACACATCGTAGGCTAACTTTTGGTAATGGGGATACCTTTGCTTTGATTCAGTCAATACCTCGTTGAGATAATAAGTCGGACGCTGCACCAGGTGTTCCTATTTTTGTTCCGGATGTTCTACCACCATAACGACACCGACGACTCTGTTTGTCGCAGCTAAGTAGAGCAACATCGGTTCCAATGGTTCCGGTGCTGCAAGAATAGGGGCGGACAAGAGTACGGCTTTCAAATCTTGGAGTGCAGCTTCTGCTTCATCAATCCATACGAACTTCTTGGTCTTTTTCATGAGCTTCTATAGTGGTGAGGCTCTTTCACCGAGACGTCTTACGAACCGACTAGCCGCAGCAATGCAGTCAGTTAGCCATTGTACGTCCTTCAAGCGAGTTGGCATGTGATACATTCGATCCGTCTTCACGGATGTAGTATAATAGTTTTTTCCCTAGAAGACCTAGGTTTAATAGAACCTCGGAAAGCACTACTAAAAGGTAATAAAAAGGACACGTCTACAAGACTTTGTTTGTTTTACCTTAGTTAACCGGACCAATCTAGTTTACTTTATAATGTGCTTGAATCAATGGATGGAGATAAGCCAGGGTTGAAGATCCACCTATAGCTACACATCAAATGGGATAAAAGATAATAATAAGCATAGTCATGTAAAATGCTTGAATGGAGATAATCTATTGTGGGCAACACATCCTAATATTCTAGAGCCCCCGTGGTGCAGCAGGCATAGCAATAGACTTTTAATCCAACCGAGTGCATATGAAGCCACGGGTTACAAACATGTATGAGTGTAAAACATAGATCAAAGCATTAAGTGGTGATGTTGTTGTTGATCCCGAATGGGGCTCTAAGCGAAAACCGTACTGCCCTTTCCGTCACTAAGGTTCCTATGAGATCGCCGCTAGACAAGTATCCCACCTTAAGACTTTATCAATCTATGGGATCTTGGGTACCTACAAGTCCACAGATCGAGACAAGAGACAAAGAAACAAAAGATACAAATCACAATTGCAAACAAAACACAATTCTCCCATGATCTAGGTGCACATAATCGCTGCGAGGTTTCTCCCCAACCCGCAGCCCGTGAGGACTACTCACTCATAACAAATACATCGGAGATAGAAAACATCATGCAAATACTTAGATTGCAGTCAAATATTCTTACAATGGTTGCCAAATCACAAGGAGAGCTAAAGTACAAAGCAATGGCTATGGCTAGTGGATGGATGGATGGTGTAAGTGATGAACAATGGATAAACAATGGTGTGGATCTCCTTTGGTGGTGTTGTGATTGAATCTGAGAATGGCGGCCCTCTGGTCGGCGGCTGGAGCCTCGAAATATATAGGCGTCTTTGCGAAAGTTGTAAGGTTTGATGAGACAAAGTTGTCGCCACTTGGTACGGGTGAGCGGTACGGGCGAACCACACCCGTACCAGTGGTCATTAAGCGTGATGACGCCCTGGCATAGCTTCCCAATTACTTGGCAGTGTATACTTCCTCAAAATCCTTCATTATGACTCCTTATTTTGCATTAAAAGCCGTGATTTCCTGCACAACATAAATCAAAGAGAGGATTTGCATATCTTTGCAATTATTAGTCATTAGTGACAAGGATTTAGAGTTTCTTTGGCAATTTCTTGACCAAAAACAAATTTTAAACGAGTGGAAGATGGAAAAATTGGAGCCATCAACTTCCCCAAAGCTCAAACCTTGACCGTCCTCGAGCAAGAAGAACCAAAAGAACTATAAGGAATTCAGCGTTTAAACTAGAAACAATGAGAATACGAGTTTACTTACAGTTGGTAGTCTTATGTGCTCGACACTTCATTCATTTGCGAAGCTTATCAAAGTTCGAGAGATGACAAGAATATTGTACAAGCTTTAGTAAGTTCAGACAATCAAAGTAAAGTTTAATATAAGTATAATTAACTAGAAGTGTAGCAATCAATCCAATTCCTCCAATTAACTCTCACCTTGCCAAGGAACACTAAGATGTTTAAATAGCATAATTGAGTAAGAGAGTTTCATGTCCCAAGTAGTATAACAATGAAGTGTCTTATTTACACCCGCATCAATAAATCAAGTCTATCAAAAACACTTCTAATCCAATCATTGTATTTCAAGAAAAATTCATAAAGTAGTAATGAGACCATGCCAAGGACTTGTTATCTGGATCCTCATAGATTTCTTTTTTCTTTCTTTAATTTTTCAAGGATCGTTGATTGTTTATTTTGCAAGTGTTTGCACAATCTTTGAGAGTACCAATACTTTTTCCCATATATTGACAAGTATGCCACTCATGTCATCAACTCTTAGCCGAAATCCGGGGTTATACCATAGATCGTTCAAAACCTAGCAGAGTTGTTGGCATCCCAAAGGTGTGCATTAGAGACATAGAACAAGGTTGTCTCAATTCTTTCTCTTTTTTCGAGCTAGTACCACGGTTTGATCCACAAGGTTAGCTTTGGCATGCATCACAATTACCACTACACTTTACTTCAATCAAACAATTCCTTTCATGAGTGTCGTCAAGACTATAAAAATATCTATGGGGTTAAGTATCATCAAGGGTATACTCTCAAGACACATTCATCAAACAAGTCGTAAATTTCAATCTTTTTCTTATTGTACTTGTTTGGAAATATTATTTCCAAGGCAAGACTCGGTTAAATAAAAGAACTAGAGCAAGAGCTTCAACAACTAATCAGCATACCAATAAAAAGCCTTACTCCAACCATATTAAATTACTTCCCACTAGCATGGCATCTTAGCAAATCAACCAACTAAGATAAACAACTCAAACTTCATAAGTGGGAGACATAGGACATACATCTCATAAGTGACTTCATGATCCTCTTCCTTATAGAGATGTGTTCCTTCAAAACTCAAACACGATTACTCTCATAATGATATTAAAGCAAAGAGGCAAAGTGTGAATCCACGTTTACAAAAAAGGAAAAAAGGAAAAATCTTTTTCTATTTTTGAGGATAAGGATTAAAGAATAGAAAATAATTTGTGACCCAGCAAGGGTTTAAGAAAAGAAAAACAAACAAAAATAAAAATAAACTAAAATGAAAGCAAAGGAAAAAAACAAAGTGTTGGAACAAGCCACCACGAGTGTTTCAAAGCTCCCAAGGAGCTGGAGTATAACCTCGTTATTACACAAATAAATTTGCTGGGGGAACACATCCCCAAGCTCAGGATTTTGCAAGACCTTTTGTCGCTCATTGTCGTGGCAATGGATAATATCCCACATTCCATTGGCTGCTCCAATCATGGAACTGGGTGGCGAGGCTTGCAATAGCATCTCGGAGGTTGATGGAGACGTTGTTCATGTTTTGAATATTTCATTTGAGTGCATAAATGTATTCATAGGTGGTGTAGTAGTTTGGTGGTTGTTCGTCTTGTTCAGTTCCCCCTTGTTCTACTTCTTCATCTTCTCCTCCTCCTACGGGTATTTCTTGTTGGGGTAGAGTAGCTTCAACCTACGCATCAAAACGCAAACGTCCATCCTCGATAGAGAATAAACCATTAGGCAAAGGAGTTGGGATTAAGTGATCCGCTCCAGGTATATTAAAGAAATATCTAACATGATTTTAGAAATCATACCACATGCTCTTAGAGTAGAAAGATCGAGACGGTGACTTCTAGTCAACAGTTGGATGTTACCTAGGTTGATATGAAGTGCGTGTGCAAGAATAGTCACAACTCCTCCTCCACATATGGGTCCTCGAGGTTGAAGAGCCTGATGCTTAAGGTAAAACATAAGAAGAGCGCCCAAATTTGGCGTTAAGTTACAATTAATAAGAGCAGCTTTTGCGAGGATCAACATGTCCTCCTCATTAACTCTAGTAAACTCACCACGTCCTTGCATTGTATTAGCAATCACATACAATAAATATCGAATAGCAGGATGATCAATTTGGTTCCCCTTGGGTATGTTTCCATGAATTCTCATCAAATTAAAATATTGTGAAGGGGAAGGATCTAAAACAAAGGTAGGTGTGCTTACATCAGTGGTGTTGTTGGCAAACCCAAAGCACTGAGCCCATTGGCTGAGTGTCAAAGTGTACTCACAGTTCATAAGGCAGAATTTGATTCGATCAACTCCGGGCCTTTGTTCCTCGGCACAACCATAAGGATCCACCGTGTGCGTCATGGTGCTAAAGAACTCAAGCGAAGCAGCGATACGTGGCAACATCCTGAAAGACAAAATCATGCAAACCAACATTGTTGCAAATTAAATCGCAATCAGCACGAATGCCAAGTTGGTTCAGGATATAAGGACACGCCCACTTGGTGGACTTGATTTCTCGAAGCTTGAGATTATTGAAATGGTTCAGCTGGAACTCCTCGTTGAACTTGATACCAAGTGACTCGGGGGGGGGTCAACGTATCAATGGGTGGTGAAGAGGATTCCGCAGCCTTCTCACGTGTACGACTTCTCGTGTTCATTTAATAAAAAATAAGACAAAGTAAATAAAGATTGCTAATAAATTTTTTGGTCCAATAGAAACATAGCATAAGTGATTCTCTACACTAACTACAAAAGAAACTCCTCTAATAACAATGCTAAGCATACTTAGTAACAAGATTGAATCAAGAACAAGACCTATGTCTAGATTGACAATGATGAATGACTGAGTGAAGCTTTTGCACAAATAAGTTGAGGATTGGAGGAGAATCATACCTTAGATTGAATGAGTGCAAAGAATCGACGAAACATTAAGTACATTTGAAGATCCAATGGAGGTGGCTTGGAGTTTGGAAAAAGAACAAAGAGAAAAAATGATTTGGGGATTTTAGCTTACCTTCTCGGGGTGCTTATGGCGGCCGCGTACGTGGTACGGGCAGGCAATACGGCAGGAACCCGCCCGTACCGAGTGACTTACCTTCGGGGCGACGGCTGCTCCTAGGCGGTGCACTCGGTACGGGCGCGTGGTACGGCCGCGCGCGCCCGTACGGCTGGTCATTATCGATTCGGTACCTTCGCTCGAAATCTGATATTTGCTCGAGGGTACGGTATGGGTGCGTCCGGCCATACCAGTGGTCATTATCGACACTGATTCCTTCAGTGAAAATCAAAAATTCAATCTCCCTTTGGCTTGATGTGGTACTAGCGCATGGTACGGTCCACTCCGGCTGTACCAGTGGTTGTTAAGAACACTGTGAGCTACAAAACTTAAGGAATTTGATTAGTAGCTCCGTGTGCCTTTGCACATCTTATCAAAGGACATAATAGCAGCAAAAATAATATGTAATGATCCAGCAATACTTATTAGGGCATGTGTTAGTAAAATAAAATATAGACGATTGCCTTATTTCTTCTCCTTTCTCCATAGGTCTTCTTGAATACTCTTTATTAAAAACAAAAACAAAAAAAGCAGAACTAACACAATAAAAACTAATACATAAAGAAAATTTTATTTCACATGGCTTGCCTCCCATGAAGCGCTTCTAGTTAAGGTCAATTAGCTTGACCTTGATGGCAATCACTTAGGTTTGTGAAGTGGAACACCCACTCCAAAGTATTTGGCTTTCAAAGTAATTACACCATCATCATCATTAGGCTTGGACTTCTTTTTCCTAGGGAAGTGGACTACAAAAGGATCTCTAGAAGGCAGCCCTATTCTCACATTCCCTTCATGTAAATTAATCAAAGATTTAATAGTTCTTAGGAAAGGCCTACCTAGAATTTTAGGTGCTATGGGATCTTTAGGGATGTCCACAATAACAAGATCAATAAGAGCAGGACTACCTTTAATTTCAACAACTATATTTTCTTTGATCCCAATAGCTTATTTATAAGTTGAATCAGCTAGATGGAGTCTTAATTCAGTTATAACAAATGGCCCCAAGTTTAATTTATCAAATAGGCTTTTGGAAATTGTTGAGATGCTCGCACCAAGATCACAAAGTGCTGACATCTCATTAACTCCCAACTTAATTTTAATAGTGGGCTCAAATATATTATCTAGCTTAGTTAGAAGCTTATCAGCTAGTCTTTTATACTCCATCTCTAATCGCGAAGCTTAGATGCTACTTGTTGTATAAATTGTTGGTACATAGCATCATTACCTTGTTTTATACCTGGATTCTTAATGGTGTTTGTTTTCAATAGATCTTCCATGGTATATTCTGGTGCTGGCGTGTTGCTATAATCCATCTCTTCAGGTTTTTCTTCATTGGTTACCACCCTCATCATCTTGAGGTCTTCTACCAGATTTGGCTCAGGTTTTCTAGCAAACTTTGCTAGTATGAGAGCTTGGCTCTTAGCTACCTTACCCAGCTGAGCCTCCATGCTCTTTGTTCTTTCCTATAGAACCTGCAAATCATTTCTAATTGCAACGACCTGGTTAGATAATCTTCCTATACTACTTTCATGGTTCTCTATGATCTTAATAAGAATATCATTTTGCTTGGCTTGAGCTTGTATAAATGTTCTAACGGTTTGCTCAAACGGGAGATTACCATGATTTGCTCCATTAGTATTATCATAATTATTATATGGAGCTCCTGCAGGATTAGCATGATATTTTTGAACATTTTTGGAAGCATAATTATTTTTCCATGCAGGATTAAAAGGAGTACAAGCTATAAAATTAACATCATTAACATTGATAGTGATAGCATTAACTTGGGTATCTTCCTTACCCTTACTAAGCTAACCAACTCATCTACCTTAGATGTAAGCTCTTCATTGTTTACCTCGGTAATTGAACTTACTCTCTTCGAGGTTCTTTCCACATGCCATTGGGCATGGTTATTTTGCATATCATCAAGTAACTTCTTTGCAACACTCACTTCCTTTCCCATGATCGTTCCTCCTGCTACAGTATCTAGCATAGACTTAGACATTGGGTTAAGACCATTATAAAACAAATGTAATATAAGCCACTCTTCCATCCCATGACTAGGACAGTTCATTACGGCTTATTTCATCCTTTCCCATGCAAGCGCTAATGGCTCACGGTCTTCTTGTCTAAAGCTTGTAATGTTGGATCTTAGTTGTATAGTCTTAGTCGGGGGACAAATTTTAGTCATAAACAAATCAGTACATTCCTCCCAAGATTTAATAGGGCCCTTTGGTAGAGCTAGCAACCAATCCTTAGCCTTCCTCTAAGAGAGAAAGGAAACAATCTTAGCTTAACAACATTTGGATCTACATCCTTAATACGCATCATATCGAAAATTTCAGTAAAAGTATTTAAGTGTAATCTCGAATCTTCAGCAGATGATTGTTGAACCAAACTTAAAAGGTTAGGTTTTATCTCATATGTTTCTGCATCAACTGTGGGCTGAGTGATGGGTGCACGAATAAAATCATCAGTGGGAGTAGAATACTCCCCTAATCTCTTTTGAGCCATGGCTCTTATCTTTTTGGTAATTTTTAATTAATGAAAACGAATAACAAGTAACTATTGTTTTGGGTTTTCAAATAGATAACAAGCAAGTAAACTAATAACAAGAATTAAACTACAACTAAAACTAAAAACAAGGTCTATAATGATCTCAATAGGATAGCGGCATTGCTTCCCTAGCAACAACGCCAGAAAAAGGGTTGATACATTCGATCCGAATTCACGGATGTAGTATAATAGCTTTTTCCCTAGAAGACCTAGGTTTAATCGAGCCTCGGAAAGCACTACTAAAAGGTATAAGAAAGGACACGTCTACAAGACTACGTTTGTTCATTTTACCTTAGTTAACCAGACCAATCTAGTTTACTTTATAATGGGTTTGAATCAATGGATGGAGATAGGCCAGGGTTGAAGATCCACCTGCAGCTGCACATCAAATGGGATAAAATATAATAATAAGCATAGTCATGCATAATGTTTGAATGGAGATAATCTCTTGTGGGCAACACATGCTAATATTCTAGATCCCTTGTTATGCAGCGGGCATAACAATAGACTTTTAATCCAACCGAGTGCACACCAAAGCCACGGGTTACAAATGATTATTAAGTGTAAAACATAGATCAAAGCTTTAAGTGGTGATGTTGTTGTTGATCCCGAATGGGGCTCTAAGCGAAAATCGTACTGCCCTTTCCGTCACTAAGGTTCCTATGAGATCGCCGCTAGACAAGTATCCCACCTTAAGACTTTATCAATCTATGGGATCTTGGGTACCTACAGGTCCACAGATCGAGACAAGAGACAAAGAAACAAAAGATACAAATCTGTAAACAAAACACAATTCTCCCATGATCTAGATGCACATAATCGCTACGAGGTTTCTCCCCAACCCGCAGCCGGTGAGGACTACTCACTCATAACAAATAGATCCGAGATAGAAAACATCATACAAATACTTAGATTGAAATCAAATATTCTTACAATGGTCGCCAAATCACGAGGAGATCTAAAGTATAAAGAAATGGCTATGGATAGTGGATGGATGGTTGGTGGAAGTGATGAACAATGGTGTGGATCTCCTTTGGTGGTGTTGTGATTGAATCTGAGAATGGTGGCCCTCTATCCGGTGGCTGGAGCATCGAAATATATAGGCGTATCCATGAAAGTTGTAGGGTTTGACGAGACGATGCCATCGCCACCTGGTACGGGTGGGCGGTATGGGCGGAATTCACCCGTACCAGTGGTCGTTAAGCGTGCTGACGCCCTGGCATAGCTTCCCAATTACTTGGCCGTGTGTACTTCCTCAAAATCCTTCATTATGACTCCTTATTTCGCATTAAAAGCCATGATTTCCTGCTAAACATAAATCAAAGAGAGGATTTGCATATCTTTGCAATTATTAGTCATTAGTGGTAAGGATTTAGAGTTTCTTTGTTAATTACTTGACCCAAAAAAATGTTTAAAACGCAGTGGAAGATGGCAAAAATCAGAGCCCTCAGCCTGGAAATGTTAAGTATAGCCTTTATTTTGTCACGGTTCACTTCTATGCCTCTTTGAGACACAATGAAACCTAACAATTTTCTGGCTAGTATTCCAAAGAAACACTTCTTCGGGTTAAACATTATGTTGTACTTTCATAGATTTCTGAATGTTTCCTCCAAGTCGGAAATTAGTGTTTCCTTCTTTTTGGACATCACAGCTCTGTCATCCACGTATGCATGTATATTGCGTCCGATTTGATCGTGGAGGCAACGCAACATAGTGCGTTGGTACGTAGCTCCTGCGCTTTAGAGCCCAAAGGGCATTGTTACATAGCAGAAGGTTTCGAAAGGGGTGATGAACAAAGTCTTTTTTTTTCTAACTCCTTCATCTGAATTTGATGATATCGGAAATATGCGTCGAGAAAGCATAGGAGTTCCGAGCCTGCTATCGAGTCGATAACTTGATCGATTCTAGGAAGAGCAAATGGATCTTTGGGATAGACCTTGTTCAAGGCAGTATAATCAACTCACATCCTTAAATCAGTGGTGTCCTTTTTAGGGACCATTACAAGATTGGTTGATCAATCAGTATGGATGACCTCTTCTATGAATCCGGCTAACTCGATCCGGGCTAGTTCCTTATCTATTGCTTTGCGCTTTTCATCGCTGAAACATCATAAGGACTGTTTGACGGATTTAGCGTTTGTGTATACATTTAGGTTGTTCTTGGAAAGTTTCCTATGTACTCCAGTCATGTCATATGGCTGCCATACAAATATATCTTTATTGGCTTTGAGGAACTCCACGAGCATGCTTTCCTATGCGTGGCCTAAGCCTATTCCTATCTAGGTCACCTTGGAGGGGTCATCATCCTTCAACGGTGTCGTCTTTGTATCTTCCAATTCCATGAACTCCGAAGTCAGCTTTGTCACCTCCTTCTTCGTCGCGGGCATCTCGGATGGGTCGATGTTCTTCTTGATCTCCTGGTACTCCTCGGCATGCAATACGGCTTCAGCAAAGTCGGCATTTCTGTCATTGCATTCTCGTGCCGTCTTCGGGTCTCCTTGGATAGTGATGATGCCAGTGGGACCTGGAATTTTCATCATGTTGTAAGTATAACAGGGAGAGCCATGAAAGCCCAGTAAGTCGGATGCCCAAAGATAGCATGGTATGTGCTCTTGAACATGACCACTTCGAAGGAAAGTGCTTCCATTTGGTAGTTCTTTGGAGTTCCAAAGGTAACATCCAAAGTGATCTCTCCCAGAGAATTTGCCTGTATTCTGAGGAAAACTCCATGAAAAGTCACGAGGCTGTGATTCAGTTGCGTTTCTGATATCCTCATCCGGTGCAACATTTCGATGTAGATGATGTTGATGCTGCTTCCATCGTCCATGAGGGTCTTGGAGAACCCATATCCTTCAATAAGTGGATTAACGACCGATGACTACAAGTGCATAGATCGTTTGTAGCTAGTTTCGAAATAAAGATATCGATCCCATAGGGAGCAGGAGTCTGATGTCTAATAACTCTTGAATTAAATACTACAATAGAAATGCTAAATAAAGTTCTAAGTAACAAGATAAAATGCGAGTATTGTGTAAAAAGGTGTTTTTGGGTTTTTGGTACAAGAGAACAATAAGTAAAGTAAAATAACTAAACACAGAAAGTAAGTATCGCGTATGTAAAAGATATTTGGAACTGCAATAGGGAAAAGCGTTCTCAGGGAGTAGCGGATACACCTCTAGCATTATAAAGAGCTAAAGTAAAGATTATTATCATGAACATTCTCAACTATGTATGTGTGGGAGGAACTCCGTATTTGGACAAATAGGCAGCAACCACAGCTCACATCATCCTCATAACCACAGCAGTCAGCAATCGACATCAATCGAATTACTGCGCTATTAAGAGACTTATTCCCGTAGGACGTATCCCATGTTATGGATAGTGTTCTGTGAGTTTCCTCGATTCCCAAGTTGATACGTAAGGGGTTCCAATAGCTTTATAGTCACTGTAAGTGCTAACACACCTTCGTCTACAAACAAGTAGTTCCCTCCATCAAGTCCCCATAAGAGGCAAATATTGAGAGGTCGACTTCTCTCAACATCAAGATGAAGACAATCTAACACATGGTCACAGTGATGAATATCATAATAAACTTTATCTTAGCAATCTCATACTAGGGTTTCTTCATCTCCCCAAGAAGTAATGATCTACTCAGACATGGAGGCAAGCAATAGCATGGCAATAACAATGGAATCTATCATAGATGAATAGTACTTGTATAAATCCACGACGAGTACGGAAATTACAACAAGATCTAGACAAGATGTAGATGGGATGGATGGAGATGGTGGTGATGCAGCGGTTGATGATGAAGATCGATGCCTTAGCCTCTTGGATCTGCACAGGGTGAAGATGGATCCTCGGTGGACGAATGCTCCCTCCAGATGCCTCACGGAGGTGAGGTTTCGGCGATTTCTGGTTGTTCTGTATGTCGTCTCTCCGATCCAGTTGCACGAGATGAAACTATTTGAGGAGGCGGTGGTGGCGCCAACTATACGTCAGGAACTATACGCCTGGAACATTTATTATTGCCATATAGTTGGTCATTAAATGGTATGTATACTTTGATCGCTGTGGGTTTTCTTCTGGTGTTATTGATATTTCCCAAATAATCGATTTACGTTGTTTTTGACTCCTTTTCTCTCCAATACGACAGCTCCAAAAATTGTGTCAATTGTATCCATCATTTGTCCGGATCCTAGTGAAAATAGACATAAAATGTGCGCACGAACGCTGTAAAATACCAAGATCCTATATCTACAGTGCAAAATAATAATATAAAACATGATGCAAATATGCACTCATCAACTTCCCCAAGCTTAGACTCTTGCTCGTTGATACGTCGTAAACGTATCTATAATTTTTGATTCTCCAGGTTTGTTTTATATCAATTGTCTTATGTTTTGTCTACATTTTGAGATACTTTTATACATTTTCTGGAACTAACCTATTAATAAGATGACACGGTGCCAGTTGCCTATTTTCTGCTGTTTTTGGTTTCTGAAAAGCTCGTAAAGAAATATTCTCGGAATTGGACGTGACAAAAGACAAAGTTCCTATTTTACCAGAAGACTCACGGAGCCAGAAGACGAGACAGAGAGGGGCCACGAGGGGCCCACACCACCTGGTGCGCGGGCCAGGCCAGGCCGCGCCAGGGGGTAGTGTGGCCGCCTCGGGTGCCCACCGACCTTGCCTCTTAGCCTACATATTTTCCCCGGGACGAAAACCCTAAAGACAAGATCTGAATTCCACGAAAAGTTCCACAGCGCCGCCGCCACCGAAGAGGAGATTCGGGGACAGAAGTCTCTGTTCCAGCACCCTGCCGAGATGGGGAAGTGCCCCGGAGCCATCTCCATTGACTCCACCGCCATCTCCATCGCCGTTGCTGACTCCCATGATGAGGAGGGAGTAGTTCTCTCTCGATGCTAAGGGATATATCGGTAGTTATGTGTTCATCTCTCTCTCTATGCGTGATCTTATGAGATCATGAGCTTTGTAATCTATAGATCTATTTTGCTACTCAAGTGCTTCAATTAATCTCTTCTTATCCCCACGTGTGTGAAGTTGATAGTGTGCACACCGCGTGGCACTTTGGCTAAGGTTACATAAATACTTATCATGAGTATAATTTGAGTTGGATGTCTCTATGAGATTGTGGTGTTTGTTGGAACCATCTAGCACTCAAGGTGGCAGTGAGGGGTTATCTAGATGGGGAATGCAAACTTTAAGGTGTGCTGTTATAGCCCTACACCATCCAACCGGAGAGTAGTTCAGGGTAGCATCATGAAGAGAAGATATTTATATGAGAGTGTCCACTAGTGAAAGTATGATCCCTAGGCCTAGTTTCTAAGCATTGAAACACCACTTACAATCAGTCATGTTACATGTTTGCTTGCTGCCACTTTTACTTCAGATTGCAATTACCACTTATAATCATCCATACTACTTGTATTTCACTATCTCTTCACCAAACTAGTGCACCTATACACCTGACAAGTGTATTGGGTGTGTTGGGGACACAAGAGACTTCTTATATCTTGATTGCAGGGTTGCTTGAGAGGGATACCTTTGACCACTTTCTCCATGAGTTCGATAAACCTTGGGTGATCCACTTAAGGGAAACTTGCTGCTGTTCTACAAACCTCTGCACTTGGAGGCCCAACACTGTCTACAAGAATAGAAGCGTGCGTAGACATCAAGCTATTTTCTGGCGTTGTTGCCGGGGAGGTAAGGAAAAAGGTTTTTACATACTCTTGCTACTAAGCTATCTTCTAGTACGGTTGCTGGTGTGTGAGTGCTCGAAGTTATTTCCTTTAGATTATGCAATTATATCTTTTTGTTTCTTGTTTTTATTTTCACTAGTTAGGCATAATGGAAAACAACAACAAAATTAGAGAGCTTTTTAGTATTTTTCCTAAGGTAGAACATAAATGGTTTGAAAAGAAAATTAAAAAACCCGTGTAACTTTCTTTGCATGCTAATAACAATGTTATTAGTATGAATATTTCGAACACCTTTGTTGCTAATGCTATGGAAAAGTCTAAGCTTGGGGAAGCTGGTTTTGATGAGCATGATATTTTTAGTCCCCCAAGCACGGAGGAGAAAATTTACTTTGATGATACTATACCTCCAATATATGATGATTATAATGATGAATATGATATTTTCAGTCCACCTACTATTGAGGAGAAAATTAATTATGATTACAATATGCCTCCTATATTTGATGATTATGGTGATGAGAATAATAATGATGGCTATTTTGTTGAATTTGCTCCCACTACGATTAATAAGAATGACTATGTTTATGTGGGGAGTATTAATTCTTTTATGCATGCGGCTCATGATAAGAATGTTTTATGTGATAATTATATTGTTAATTTTATTCATGATGCTACTGAAAGTTATTATGAGAGAGGAAAAATGGTTTTATGTATCTAAACAATATTAAGTTTCCACTCTTTATGTTGAAAATTTTGAAGTTGCACTTGTTTTGCTTTCCTATGCTTGTTGCTTTGTGCTTTCATGACATGTTTCTTTACAAGATTATTTTTCATAGGAAGTGGGTTAGACTTAAATTTGTTCCATATTTGCTTCTTGATGCTCTCTTTTACTTCAATTCATATTTCTTTTGTGAGCATCATCGAAATTATCATGCCTATCTTAATGGCTATAAAGAAAGAGCTTTTGGGAGACAACCCATTATATTTTTACTTTCAGTTTATTTTTGTTTTGTTGAGTCTTCGAAGTTATTACTTCTGTAATAACCTCTCCTTATCCTTTTGTGTGGTTTTTGTGCCGAGAATAACCTCTAACGAGAGAGAAGTAAGACTTGGCAAAGTTGCTATCCCAAAACAGATTTTTGTGCTTCACTGTAAAAAATCGTGAAAAATGTCTGTACGTCGGATTGAGCTGTATTTTTTTGTGCTTCTGCCACGGGTTATTATATAACTTTAGTTAGTTCAGCACTTTTCGATTTGAGCAACAGAAGGTCTTCGAAAAAATTGGTTTTTACCTGCTAGTCTGTTTTGATAGATTTCTGCCATTATTTGCATTTGCCTCTTAAACTGTTTCTCCCTGAGTTCTCTTTGATCACTCGAACTTTTAAAAGGAATTGCTACAGTAGCGTGTGTTTTAATGGAAGTTTTACTTGTGTTGAAACTAAACCCAAGGACTTATTATCTTGAGTACACTAATGTTGCTAATGAGGATTGTGCGAAGTTTTGTATGAAGGAAAAATTTCAAGTGTAGGGGAAGAATAATGTGATAAGATGAAGTATGGACAAAATCTCAAGCTTGGGATGCCACCCGTGTCACCCCAAGAAATATTCAAGAAGTACAAGCGTCAAAGCTTAGGGATGCCCAAGGCATCCCCTTCTTCATCAATAAAAATCTCAGGTTTTCTTCCAAAACACTTCATTTTTATTGTTTCATGCATAATTGTGTTGTTCTTGGAGCATCTTTGTTTTTGTTTTTACTTTTCTTCTGTTTGGTTTGCTTAAATAAGTTGGTTGGATCCCAACACACTTCTTTTGGAGAGAGACACACCCCATTATTGATTGCCTAGAACACTCTAGTTTTCACTCTTATTGTTCTGTGAGTGTTCTCCTTTGCTAGCACTGCGTTTAGCTTTAGTTTTCAATTGGTGTTGGAAAAGAGTAGGAAGTTCATGCTTATAAGTGGTATAAAAGGAGTTTTGTTTTTGACTGTGGCCTAGACTTTATCATGTCATGTTTGATATTGCTTTGACTTTATGCTTAGTAATTATTGTTGTAGCATGACTTGTTACAAACAATTGAGATTGCTTAAACTACCTTGAAAGAATCATGCGTTGTTTTAGCATATAAAAGCATAATATTGTGGTATTCTCCTTTGATGCTTTATTTGGGTTGACTTGGCGCATGCTCACACCATGTTAAGACTATACCAAGTCACCATAGCCTCTATGATCATTTAGTTTTCGACTTGTAATATCACTTTATGCTTTAATTAATAATGTTTTGTCACTTTGCATGATTATGGCCATTATTTCTCTCTTAGTTGGTCGCTCATAGTCTTTTGCTAGCCTCCACATGTACCAAGTATGAGTTCCACTCATGCATTCAACTCCAAATAAAACCAAGTCATTCCAAAGAGTCCACCATACCTACCTATTATCATTATTGCTATTCCAAGTATATTCATGTTTTTATCTACCTTCCAAATTAAATTTGTTATGTGAAAATTAGTGATTAAAGCTCTCACGAACTTGATGGCACACTTTACTTTCTTGCACTTAATAAACTTGAACCATTGTGCCCATCTATGTTGCGTATATGCTTGCGTTTTGTAAGTTGTGAATTAGCAGAACCATGTTACCATGGGGAACGCTTTCAGCATTGCACTTTATTTAGTTGATATCATGTTCTTTTGCTTATGGATCCAGGCGGTGTGAAATGAAAGGGAAACTTGTAAGGCTCATGGAGTTCGTATATGTGTTAGACAAACGCCTAGGCGGCTAGCCTAAGCCATGCCTAATCATGGTGGAAACTTGCAGCATAACCATAGTGAGTAATCTGTGAAGCATCCTAAATAAAAAAAGAGAAAGAAAAACACAAAAAAAGGGAAACCCCTATGCAAATAGCAAATAAAAGGATCGTCAAATGCTCATAATCTGCTTTCCTTGTCATTTTGATATGGGGAAGCTTCTGTATCATCGGGCAAGGGGTACCCCGTTGGCGGTTCTCTATAATACACATGTACTTACAATGATAAGAACTTACTTGTAACTAAAGTTGAGTAGCATGAGGAACGGTACTCGTAAGGAAGGGGCATGAGATTTTCAGCTTATAACTTGTCAAGCATATCCTCATATTTGCTCACTTTAACCTTAATTATCTAAAGATGCTTATGATAGGGGCAATGAGACCTGAAAGCTAATAAGTACCATAATTTTTGGAAGCTCTTTATGAGACTTGAATCCCTGCTTCCTTCTATGAAGGGCCTTTCTTTTTCTTTTATGTTGAGTCTCCATCTTCTATCTTTATGCACCTACTAAGAGAGCATAGTGGTCATTCTTAGTTTAATGTGCATTGTCCCAATACTTGTTGATTGATTCATAACTTTCATTTTGCTTGTTCTTAAACTATTTGTATCTAGTCACCCTTATGAACTTTGTAGGTCTCCTATGCATTTATGTTTTTCCATACCATGAGGTACAAGCTAAATACCATTTTCATTATGTTTTCTATATGTGAAACAATCAAACGTCTTTCAAAGCATTGTTATTCATGAATCTTTTGTTTGTACCTTTTCATGTTACAACATAGTTGCTATGTCTTATTGTTAGAACTATATCTTTCATGTCTATGTTAGAGTACTATGATCCCAGCTATCAATGTTTTACAAATACCTCGATCAAGATTGTGATGGTGTATGTCACTCAAAAATTATTCTTTTTATTCACTTACCTACTAGAGGACGAGCAAGAGTTAATCTTGGGGATGTTGATACATCATAAACGTATCTATAATTTTTGATGCTCCATGCTTGTTTTATATAAACTATCATATGTTTTGTCTACATTTTGAGATACTTTTATACATTTTCTGGAACTAACCTATTAACAAGATGCCACAGTGCCAGTTTCCTATTTTCTGATGTTTTTGGTTTCAAAAAAGGTCGTAAAGAAATATTCTCGGAATTGGACGGGACAAAAGCCAAAGTTCCTATTTTACCAGAAGACTCACGGAGCTAGAAGACGAGACAGAGAGGGGCCACGAGGGGCCCACACCACCCGGTGGCACGGGTGAGGCCAGGCCACGCCAGGGGGTGGTGTGGCCGCCTCGGGAGCCCACCGACCTTTCCTCTTCGCCTATATATTTCCCCCGGGACGAAAACCGTAAAGACAAGATCAGAATTCCACGAAAAGTTCCATAGCACCGCCACCACCGAAGAGGATATTCGGGGGTTAGAAGTCTCTATTCCGGCACCCTGCCGGGATGGGGAACTGCCCCCGGAGCCTACTCCAACAACTCCACCGCCATCTCCATTGCCATTTCTGACTCCCATGATGAGGAGGGAGTAGTTCTCTCTCGAGGCTAAGGGCTCTACTGGTAGCTATATGTTCATCTCTCTCTCTATGCGTGATCTTATGAGATCATGAGATTTGTAATCTATAGATCTATTCTGCTACTCAAGTGCTTCAATTAATCTCTGCTTATCCCCACGTGTGTGAAGTTGACAGTGTGCACACCGTGTGGCACTTTGGCTAAGGTTACATAAATACTTATCATGAGTATAATTTGAGTTGGATGTCTGTATGAGATTGTGGTGTTTGTTGGAACCATCTAGCGATCAAGGTGACAATGAGGGGTTATCTAGATGGGGAATGCGAACTTTAAGGTGTGCTGTTATCGCCCTACATCATCCAACCGGAGAGTAGTTCAGGGTAGCATCATGAAGAGAAGATATTTATATGAGAGTGTCCACTAGTGAAAGTATGATCCCTAGGCCTTGTTTCTAAGCATTGAAACACCATTTACAATCAGTCTTGTTACATGTTTTCTCGCTGCCACTTTTATTTCAGATTGCAATTACCACTTATAATCATCCATATTACTTGTATTTCACTATCTCTTCGCCAAACTAGTGCACTTATACACCTGACAAGTGTATTGGGTGTGTTGGGGAAGGAGACTTCTTGTATCTTGATTGCAGGGTTGCTTGAGAGGGATACCTTTGACCACTTCCTCCCTGAGTTCGATAAACCTTGGGTGATCCACTTAAGGGAAACTTGTTGCTGTTCTACAAACCTCTGCACTTGGAGGCCCAACATTGTCTACAAGAATAGAAGCGTGCGTAGGCATCACTCGTCCCGAGCAAGTTTAGCTATATGGATGTGATCCTCATATTCATGAAGCTAAGTCGATAAAATAAATGAGGCAGTTGCACATGTGTTTATCATATATGATACATGGGAATAAGTTCATGAATAGTAACTTACTCGAACCATCCGAATAATTTTAGCAAGCTTCCACACCTTAGCATTTAACAGTTCACAAAAGATTACTCTCAATATGATGTAAAAGTATTCAGTTCAACCGAATTAGTTAGCGAGGTAGTCCCAAGTGTTTTTGGATTAACATATTCACTTGGGATTTAAAAGCTCGAACACTTCTTTGTCATACTACAATATAGTGGTGTATGCCTACTTGCTCTTTGCACATTTGCTCTTTTTCTTCTTTTCTTCTTTTTTATATATATGCTCCCACTTTTGTTTAAGTGTTGTGCAAAGGAGCTAACCATACATTCCACTTCATGTAGGAATTCAAAGTTTAGTGATCTCAATTACCAAATTCCAATTGTATATGAAGCAATCTTTATAGCTTGAATATTCTACCTCATCTTGATCTCACTCTAATTTGATAACACTTTCTTTTTCAACTTAACTGATTAGATAATTTTTCTTTATAAATCAAACTGTGAACTTACAACATATTGACCAAATTATCTTTGTATGTTCCATTAATACTAATGGTGTGGAAGACTCCTATTGCTATCATCAAGTGCAAGTAAAATTATACACAAGCCATTCATATATCCAATAGGACAAGCACAAACTCAATATTGATCCATATATGATAATAAACTCAGAATTTCATAAAAGGGATCAACTATTCCTAAAGGGAATTCTAATGATGCAAACTTTGTTTCTAACTTGAACTAATGCAAAACTAAAATAGTAATGTAAAACTTATAAGATAGATTAAAGGTCTTAAAGATCTCCCCAAGCTTGGAATCAAGCCAGGCAGGATCAAACAATCTCTTGCGATTATTTGATACCGTGATTATTGTAGATCATTGTGGTGCCATCGCATGTAACACCGCGGTGCATAACTTCTTGTTGGTATCCTCCAGAACAGTGATGTGACTGTAGCACCTGCGTAAATCAGATTGCAAAGTGTCCACTTTATCTGCGAGCTTAGCCAGCAATGGGAGGAGATCATCCTTCTTCTCTATCTCCTTGAGACGATGATGGACTTCAACGCGATGGAGTATCTCCTGCTTCTGATATATCTCCAGTGCTTGCACAAGATCCTTGGTCCTGGGAACAACTTCTTCTTCCTCGTCCATAATTGATGAATAGGGGAAGTGGAAACCATTCATCCACTCTTCTTAAGGCTTCACCCTCATACGAGCACCAATGGTAGGCTTCATGAGTGGCAACTTCGCTCCCTTGCTAGCACCTGCACCAATATTAGGTAATTCCTTACGCTTGTGCGGCCTGGGGTCTGTGGCGATGAACTTGACCATTCCCATGCACCCTTTTCCATGCGGCTTGTGACCTTCTCACTCTTCTTGAGCTCTCTTCATTTCCGCCCAGTTGATCTCCGGGGGATCATAGACATCACAGCAGATGTAGATGTCACTCCAACCTTCGTCGGAATCGTTGCTGTAGAATCTTGGCTCGACGTACTCCTTGTACCCCGGGCTAGACCTTTCCACCTCCTCGTCGTCGTCCTCCATGGATGGGCTACTAGAGCGGTCCCCGGAAGGAGCAATGAGACCCAGGGGTTTACCACGGCCTGGGATAGGATAGCGCATGGCTAGATTGGTTCCTGGTGATTATGATTAGATAGAGAGACAATGGTAGTATATAAGGGGGTCAGAGGTCGGTTAAACTCGTGAGAAACACCAAATTCTCGCCCAAGAAAAGAATCTTAACGAAATAGGGAAAGAAATCATAGATTTGGAGGAGTCCTGAAACATAACGACCAACTATACGGGCGCGGTCCGTATAGCTCCGGCCGTATAGTTGGTTCCGGGAAGATATTTCTAAATATCTTGAGTCCAGGTCAGTTAAGTTACAACTCGGAACCGACAATACCCTTTTTTGGCAAGGAGAAAAAGTAAACAAAAATGTCTGAGAGTTTAACGACTAACTTTACGGCCAGAATATTTTCTCCGGTCATATAATTACGACCGTATAGATACGAACATCAAAAATCGAAAATTTCTAATAGTTTAACGACCAACTATATGCCTAGAATATTTTTCCAGTCGTATAGTTGCGACCGTATAGATATAGACATCAAAAATCAAAAATTTCTGAGAGTTTAATGACCAACTATACGACCGGAATATTTTCTCCGGTCGTATAGTTGCAACCGTATAGATCCAGACATCGAAAAAAAATTCGCAAAGAAGATACAGAGGGCTTAACGACCAACTATACCATAGGAGATTTTTCTCAGGTCTTATAGTTGTGCCCATATAGTTGGTAAAAACCTTCAGAAACTTCAAAAAAACACGAGGAATTCAAAGGCAAAAATTTCAGAAGTAAAATCTATGAAAACAAATCACTTATTTGAGTAAGAACACTTACCTTGCACTTACCGTTTACTTAGTCGGGGATGACTGGGTCCTCCAACAACAAAGACTTCTTCTATTTTGGAGAATTTGACCTTAGTTCATTTAACAATTCTCGTAAACGAAAATCACTAGGACTAAAGTTCCTCTCAATAAGATTGGTGTCTTGCTGGGCAAATATAAACACTACATCAAACATCTCTATTTCTTGCCTCTGCATAATCTGCAACTCAAATTCTTGAAGCAAAAGGATCCAACGGATTAGTCTTGGCTTATGATTTTGCCTCTCAAAAGGAGTTCTTTTAAACCATCACGATCCATATGAACTCTTACTTTTGCATCAACTATATAAGAACGAAATTTATCGCAAGAGAAAAATACAGCAAAAAGTTTCCTTTCTTCCTTAGGATAATTCTTTTGAGCACTATTAAGAGTTCTACTAGCATGATGTATGATATTAAATCTACGACCTATATGTTGTCCTAGAGTTACTCATACACCATCATCACTAGCTTCACATATTAAGTAAAAATTCTTTTCCTAGATAGGTGGTTTAATGATAGGACCATGGGATAAAGCATATTTAAGTTTATCAAAGGATACAAGACATTTATCATCAAAGTTGAATCGTACTCCCTTTTGCAGAAGGTTACTCAAAGGTTTAGATATTCTAGAGAAATTTCTAATGAACCTTCTATAAAAATGCACATGACTAAGGAAACTTCTAATACCTTTTATATCCCTAGGTTGTGGCATTCTCTCTATGGCCTCAACCTTAGATCTATCCACCTCAATGCCCTTACCTGATACTTATGTCCAAGGACTATACCTTCTTTGACCATAAAATGGCACTTCTCTTAGTTTAGAACAAGATTGGTCTCTTTGCAACGCTGTAAAACTCTTTTGAGATTATCCAAGCAACTAGTAAACAAAGTTCCATAGACAGAAAAGTCATCCATAAATACTTCCATTATCAGTTCTATAAAATCTGCAAAAATAGCAGTCATGCATCTTTGAAAAGTACCTAGAGCATTACATAAACCAAAAGGCATACAACGGTAAGCATTTAAACCGTAAGGACTAATGAAAGTTGTTTTAAGTTGGTCATCAGGATGAACAACTATTTGAGAAAAACCAGAGTATCCGTCCAAGTAGCAAAAATGAGTGTGGTTTGCTAACCTTTCTAAAGTTTGATCTATGAATGGTAAAGGATAGTGGTCTTTCCTAGTTTCTTTATTCAATTTCCTGAAATCTATACACATCCTATGTCCAACAATAGTTCTAGTAGGTATCAATTCATTGTTTTCATTAGGAACAACGATAAAACCGCCCTTCTGAGGGACACAATGAACAGGACTTACCCATTCACTTTCTTTTATAGGATAGGTTATACTTGCTTTCAATAAGTGTACTATTTCTTTTCTTACCACTTCCTTCATTTTGGGCTTCAGTCTCCTATTAAATTCCGCAACTAGTTTATCACCTTCCTCCATGAATATTCGATGGATGGTTATCATGGGACTAATGCCCTTAATATCATCCATTGAGTACCCAAAGGCCTTGCGATGCTCCTTAAGTATTTTCATGAGTTATTCTTCTTCATCCCCTGAAAGTTTAGCACTAATAATAATAGGAAATTTATTTGTATCTAAAATCTGTATTTAAGATTATCTGGTAGAGTCTTCAATTCTAGGGGTGGTAATTCTTCGTTCCCTCTCTTTTCTAGCTCTTCGAAAGACTCATTAGTTGGAGGCCCTATAATGGGAAGTGAATCGAATTCACCTTCTAGTTCTTCTAGGGACTTATCCTCCATAACTATTTCTTCATAATTTAAGTCTTCATTTATTTCTTCTTCTTGGTTACTAAAGAAGAGAGTCGCCATTTCCTCAGTAGTTTTTTCTTTCTCTTCTTCTTGTATTTGTGGAGGTTTGTCTTTAAATTTGGAAAAGTGGAATTATTTTTCCGCTCCCCCAAGCTTGAGAGACACAATCTCCTTTTTGAAATCAACATTGGCACCTACATCACTCAAAAAGTTTCTTCCAAATATAATTGGGCAAAGAGTGTTAGCTGGCATATCAACAACTACAAAATTGATAGGGAAGTTTTTACTGCCAATTGTGGCAGTTGCATCTTCAACTACTTCCATTGGAATTTTAAGAAGTTTTATTGGCTAACATGATTGTCATATCAGTATTTTCAATTGTAGCTGGTTCTATTTATTCTTGTATTTCTAAATAGAAATCATAAGATATAACATTAACTTCGGTGCCAAGATCACATAAACCATAATGCGAGGTTTCCTTAAATATGCAGGGAAGAATAGGCTTACCCACATCTTTTACCTTTGCTTTACCTTCAACCAATACAAAAGTCTCTTCATCAAGTTCAACTATGTTACGATGTGCATACATGGCCATAATTG
This sequence comes from Avena eriantha, assembly GCA_910589775.1. Taxonomy (NCBI): domain Eukaryota; kingdom Viridiplantae; phylum Streptophyta; class Magnoliopsida; order Poales; family Poaceae; genus Avena; species Avena eriantha. The sequence continues at coordinate 188,967,226 of OU342746.1, read as the reverse complement.
CTTCCTTGGTTACCTCTTCATCTTTGGTTTCTTCCAGATGTTCCTCAACTTTTGGTATACTTTCCTCTTCCTTCTTCTCCTGTACTGCTTTGACCTTCTCATATTCAAAAATATGTTTATGTGCGGTGTTAGGGAAATGTATCTCATAAGTTGGTTCTAGGGAGGCCAGTGTTTCTTTAACTTCTATTTTCTTCTCAGGTTCAGGTGGCGGATCATACTTGACCAAACCCTCTTTTGGATCTTTGATGTGTTCTGTAAAATATTTTACAACTTGCAACACAAGATCTGAATCCAGATAAAGTTCTTTAGATAATTCTTTAACATGGCCCTTTTTATTATAATCATGAATAGACTCATGATCTATTTCTATGCCTCCTTTGCTTCCTAGACCAAAATTCCATGAAACTCTATGATCACGAATTCTATTAAGTAAAGCCCAAGCTTTAGTTATAAGAAGATTCATAAAGGCTCCTTGCACGAAAGAGTCTAGTTCAATTTTATTAGGTTCAATTAAACCGCCATAAAAGATATGCAATAAATACCATTCAGGCAAATCATGATGAGGATATAGATGAAGTAAATCTTTAAATTTGATATAAGCTCTTACTAGTCCTTCATTAGGACGGTTCCTCCAAGTCATTATAAGACGCCTGATTCCAAAAGATTTTGATAATGGATAATATTTTGCTAGAAACTCACATGCTAAATTATCCCAAGTAGTAGTGGCTTCTAGGGGTAGAGATCTATACCATGAGAGAGTTGTACTAGTCAAAGTCTGACTAATAAGTTTAACCCTTCCCTCATTAGCAGTATACCCGTTTAATTAGAAAGTGCCACATATATCTTTGAAACATGCAATATGCTCATATGGATCAGGATCTTCTTCATCTCTAGTAAATTGCTTCTTGTGTAGAATACCAAGTAATAGAGGATTTATTTCAAACCCCCTTGTCTTCTCATTGGAGTTGTCTCTTTTATTAATATCATAAGGCTTCCCGAAGTGGCTGAGTGGGTTAGCACTAGCCATATGCTCAAACTCCATCATGATGGTGGAAACCTGTAACTCAAAAAAAATAGCAAGACAAAAATAAATAAGCAAAAACTAAAAGACCTACAGCGCTTACCTCCCTGGCAACGGCGCAACAAAATACCTTGATAATTGCAAGTGCACATATCGTTTGTATCTAGTTTCAAAATAAAGATAGCGATCCCACAGGGAGAAGGAGTCTAAAGTCTAATAACTCTTGAATTAAATACTACACTAGAAATGCTAAATAAAGTTCTAAGTAACAAGATAAAATGCGAGTATTGTGTAAAAAGGTGTTTTTGGGTTTTTGGTATAAGAGAACAATAAGTAAAGTAAAATAACTAAGCACAGAAAGTAAGTATCGCATATGTAAAAGAGATTTGGAACTGCAATTGGGAAAAGCATTCTCAGGGAGTAGCGGATACACCTCTAGCATTATAAAGAGATAAAGTAAAGATTATTATCATGAACATTCTCAACTATGTATTTGTGGGAGGAACTCCGTATTTGGATAAATAGGCAGCAACCACTACTCACATCATCCTCATAACCATAGCAGTCAGCAATCGACATCAATCGAATTACTGCGCTATTAAGGGACTTAATCCCATAGGATATATCCCATGACATGGATAGTGTTCCGTGAGTTTCCTCGGTTCCAAAGTTGATACGTAAAGGGTGCCAGCAGATTTATAGTCACTATAAGTGATAACACACCTCTGTCTACCAACAAGTAGTTCCCTCCATCAAGTCCCCATAAGAGGCAAATATTGAGAGGTCGACTTCTTTCAACATCAATATGAAGACAATGTAACACATGGTCACGGCGATGAATATCATAATAAACTTTATCTTATTTCAATCTCATACTAGGGTTTCTCCATCTCCCTAAGAACTAATGATCTACTCAAACATGGAGGCAATCAACATCATGGCAATAACAATGGAATCTATCATAGATGAATAGTACTTGTATAAATCCACAACGAGTACGGAAATTACAACAAGATCTAGACAAGATGTAGATGGGATGGATGGAGATGGTGGTGATGCAGTGGTTCATGATGAAGATCGATGCCTTAGCCTCCCTGTCGTCGGATTGATGACAAGTACGCCATGAGGGGGTCCTTGAGGCGTGCGGAAGAGAGGGGTGTGAGACGTACTGTGTTCCGGGACGGTGAGCACACAAGTTTACCTAGGTTTGAATCCGCCGGCTTTGGATGGATCTAACTCCTGCTAGCAATCCAGTAATACGGCAGAGCCGGAATATGGGTTACAAGGGTTTCGCCTGTGCGAGTTGAAATTGTAGACTACTGAGGTGTTGCCCTAAAGGCTCTCCCTAGCACGGCTTATATAGGTATCCGGCCTGGGGTTTACAGGAGAGATCTATCTGGCTACAACTAAGAGTCGGTTACAAAGTACATCTTGAACTACAAATAACATTATGGGCCTAAGTCGGTAAGTCTTCTGGGCCTTCCCGTAGCCAGATGGGACTCCGTCTTTTCTCCCTGACTGGGCCGCCCGTGAAGCAAAGCTCTAACCCGAAGTGGGCCACCCTGGTCAGTGAGGAACTGTGAGGATACTCGGAAAGTATATCCCCAACAGCAGCCCCCGGAAGTCTCCAAGATCTAAAGTCGGATTTATCATCGTCTAGCTTGATCTTCGGCTTGCAGAATCTTGAAGGGTTCCTGAAACTTCACAACAAAAAATACGATTCGGGTCTTCAAAAATAAGTCAGACCTATCAACATGTTACTCGGATTTTCCAGCTTGATTTCAAACTAAGCCGGAATTTGGTCTCTAACGCCACCTGACACTAGTCATGGTCAAGTCACGTCATCTGACAGACATCCTATCAGCACGACCATTGGTGGGTCCGCAGTTCACGAAACCGATGCGTTGTTTTAATGCGTACACGGAGATCGAGGCGACGTAATCATCACGTGGGTCCTTCCTAGTTCCTTCCACGACGGTGGCAGTTATACAGTGTCATTTGCACGAATCTTGGCGCGGTTAGGTGGATATAAGAGGTGAGGATTCTCCTCCTCTTTTCTTCACCTGGTCCTTTGCCGTTTCCTCTCCTCCAAATCCCCCCCGCACATAGAGCTCCTCTGCTTTCCCCAAAAACTCCCAGCGCCGCCCATCTTAGGTCATCAACTCACCAGAGAAATGGCTTCTTCATCCTCTTCCGGTTTGGCGGCGGCGGCAGAAAAGGAAAGCTTCCGTGGGGTTTGGATCCCCTGCGTTCTTGACGATGAGAAGCTCCGCGATGTAGAGACAGAAGGGCTCCTCCGTGCTGGCAACTGGCGGAGCGGCGCCGGGGAGACCGTCCCCAATCCGCACGCCGGCGAGCGGGTCCACTTCGGCACCCACCTCGATAGAGGTTTGTCGTTTCCTCCCTCGGAATTCTTTTCCGAGGTGATAGGTCATTATAGTGTTCAACTCCACCACCTTCCTCCCAACTCCCTCCTAGAGATGAGCGCCTATGCGGCTTTGTGTGAGGGATTTCTCAGCATTAGGCCGAGTCTTACCTTATTCCGGTACTACTTTCATGTCCGGAGAAATTCTATCACTGTCGGTGTTCCTTATATTACCGGTACAATTAGCTTTTCACTTAGACGTGAGCACGCATATCCTAAGATCTTAGCTAGTGACTCGGTCAAACAATGGCCAGCCACCTTCTTTTATCATAAGGATATTCCGACTCCCGGCAAAGCCATTGCTTTGCCGGCTTTCATCGACGGAGCTACCACAGCCCAACCGTCTTGGGACGAGGCTCCTCTGGCTCTCAATGACGATCTGATCCTCACTAAGAGGCGGATCGAATATCTGATCAAACACAAAGGACTGAAGGGATCCGACTTGGTCCAATGTTGGGTGTCACGCCGGATCCAACCCCTTCAGTACCACGGAGACCGACTGATGCACTCCATCACGTTGTCCAAGAAAGATTCCCTCCGCATTAGCCCCAGAGCCTATACCACGCAAGGTTATATAAGCCAGATTAAATGGCTGATAAGGGAGCGGATCAAGAGGAGGATCCCGAAGGTTTCTCTGGATATGCACACAGCGGAAAACCCCGTAGTGCCGGTAAGATTCTAACAATAAACCTTTTTATGTGTTTCAATCTTTAAGTTTATATCGCAATACTGATATGTTTTCTTTTTTTTCAGCTTGCTGACCTCCTCGAGTCGAAACTTGCTCCACTCGAGGGATATCCTCCAGAGTTTTCTCAGGAGGCAGAACTGGTCCCATTGCCAGATATTGCGCTTAAGAAGCGCAAGGCTCCGATAGTGGATGTCGGCACAAAGGAGGTGCTTGTCGTGAAGAGGTAAATTCCAAAACAATTTCCGCCTTTGTACCTTACTCGAATTTTCTTCTGAGATGAAATATTTTCCCTTCTATTACATTCTCAGAGCTAAGCAGCTCTTCAAGGGTAAGGGGAAGGGAACTTCTTCGAAGCCCCTGCGACAGACGAAGCTTTCCATAGCTTCTCCTGTCATGTTTCCTTCGACTCCTGCCCCTCAACCTTCCGCAACGCCGGTGATCGTTCCTTCTCCGGCTGTCGCAGAAGATCCGGCTCCTTCAACGGAGCCTCTGATCCTTGAATCACAAACTGACGTCACCATGGGTGAGTCAGGTATAGATAAGGGTGAACCCTCTTCGGGTAATGATCCCTTGGCAGAAACCTTTGCCAAAAACCTTCTCAACAATCCGAGACTTGCCAAGTTTGGCCTATCTCGGAAATCTGCTGAAGAGATCCAACGGCTGGCCAGGCAGTGCCTGGAGAAAACAAATCTATCTGCCGAAGAACAAGCACAAGAAGCAGAGGACATCAAGCACTCTGACCTTCTTGCACAAGTGCGTCTTCAAGACGAGAGGATAAGGACCGGTGAGCTTCCAACAGCGCCAGTGGTCTCTCTGACTCTCGCCGAGAAGGTTGTTGTTGAAGTAAATGCGAGTTTGGATAAACTTACTCGCGAACAATATGTAAGTCGGAATTCTAACTCTTGTTTTTCCTTTATTTCATATCATATCCTCTAGCCCCCAAGCATGAAGTAGGATATATAATCCGGGTTTATGCTTCCTTAGGATGCCAAAGAATGAACTAGTGTAGCCCCCAAGGCTCTTGCTGATATTAGTAAAAATATTAGCACAAGTCTTTAGTAGACTTCTGACTTTGGGTATTCTGACTTACAGAAAGTATGTTCCTATAACCAGGATTTGTTGAAAAATGTCTGCAACAAGCGGAGAGAGATCAGGGCTCTCCGACTTAAGAATGCTAAGCTTAAGGTCTCCAAGGATGAGGCCGAAGGTAAACATTCCGAGACTCAAACCTTGTCTTTCATGTTTTCATAGTCGAACTTTTACTGAACTGTTGTTCTTTTTTGACTTATAGTGCTGGTAAAACAGTCCTGCGCCATGATTGAAGAAGCGGAGAACCTCAAAATTTTGGTGGTGGAGAACAAGGAACTTCGCCAAGAGCTGGATAAGCTCAAAGCAGATCATGAGAAGAGCATAGCTCAAGTTCTCGAGTCCTCCTCCATGGCTACTGACGAGCGTGATCACAAGATTGCTGCTCAAGATCAGAAAATCTCGGACCTCAATAATGAGTTGTGCAGAGAGAAGGACCTTTCAGAGGCTTCAGGCTGAACTCCGGAGTCTTCGGGAAGAGAAGACCAAGATTGACGATGTCGTCTTCGGTATGTTCCATCTGTCTGACTTGTCCATTTTCTTCGACTTCTTTCAATGTCGGATTTTCTTAACTGTTTTGTGTATAGGTCCTCTGAACTTGACGGACTCCACCTCTGCCGATCCCCGCACCCACCGGCTTACCCAAGTCGGTGACCTGCTTCATGACTTCCGCCAATCCGTTAAGGATATTGGCGAAGCTCTCAAGATTCCGGACATGCATAGCATGTCGGATTTTCAGGTGCGGGACAAGGCGAAGGAGATGCCGCAGCTTGTCCAGGATTGGAATATGTCCTACGCGCGATCCGCAGCGCAGAACGCTCTCACCATGGTCATGAGCCACCATGGAAGCATGGAGATATGGCAAGTGACTAGAGGGTATTCTACAGTGGATGAAGACGGACAGGAGCAAGACATCAAGGCCATTATGGACTCCTGCGCCAGATATGGATGTCATGTGGCTAACTTGACCAACTACGACACTCCTTTCTTCAATCGCGTGGACACTCCGCCTCCGCCTCCAGAAGAAGTAACCGAAGTTTTCGATGATGACCACACCGTTTCAGATGTGGATATCTCGGAATGATATCAAGGCGATGTATCCAGCGAGCCGGTAGCTCCTTCTTCTCCCCCTACATCATTGATTGCCAGAAACATTTGAATTATTCTGAAAAACATGATGGGTCTGTAAATACGCAGTACTATAATTTTGCTAGTGCTAAGCTTTTGATCTATTCAGCACTTTTGGCTTTAAGTTTTTATGTGCCTGAAATGTTTTACACAAGCACTTATACTTTTTCGTCTATACTTATTGTTTATATGGCTTTCCGCCTCGTCCCTTTCGTGAGCCGGCTAAACCTTCTGCCCGAAAACTTTGCCGAGCAACGGAGCTCAATTGCTAAACCAGTTTAAACTCGAAAACAAAGCCGGCTTCTAGTACCAACAATTCACTACTCGGAAAATACCCTCATCCAGCAATCAGACAAATAACCAAAGTATAGACTAGAAACTTTAGAGTTATACCCGAAGGTAGCATTTTTGAATCGGAAATCTAAACCAGAACGAACATGAGCATAAAGTACTTTCAAGCATTTTGGGATTTTCGACTATGACATGATCATTCAGAAATAAGATGGTAAGAACTTCTCAGAAAAACTTGAGGCAACCAAAACTTTTATTTCTCACATAACATGTACATATATATGATTACAAAGAAGGATAAACTAAGAATAAAAGGGACGTAGCTGAGCAATATTCCATGGTTTGTCTAACTCATCCGGATTTCTACTACCTCCAGCTCTCTTTCTCTTCTTAGTAGCAGGTCTTTCTTTGACTGGCCTCATGTCAGTTAAGTAGTACAAACCATTGTACAATACTCGACTAACTAAAAAGGGCCCTTCCCATACTGGGGAAAGTTTGTGCTTTCTTTGTTGCACAAGTCGGAGAACCAAATCGCCTTTATTGAAAGATCTGTTTCTGACTCTCTAGTTATGATACTTGCGTAACTTCTGCTAATAGGCTGTTGATCTCATTTTAGCAACGACGCGAACTTCTTCGACTAAGTCGAGATCATATTGTCGAGAAATCTCGGCATCCTCTTCAATATATGCGGCCACTCTAGGAGAAGTGTGAATCAAATCACTAGGAAGAACTACTTCTGCACCATAGACCAAGAAGAAAGGTGTGTATCCGGTTGACCTGTTCGGAGTTGTTCCTAAACTCCATATTACAGAGGGTAATTCCTCTGCCCAAGCCCCCACAGCAGGTCATAGTGGTGCTTCGAGTCTCAGTTTTAGGCCTTGTAGGATTAAACCATTTGCTCTTTCAACTTGTCTGCTAGCCTATGGATGTGCGACTGACGCAATGTCAAGCCGGATATTTTGCTCGTTGCAGAATTCAGCCAATTCTCCCATAGAGAAGTTACTCCCATTGTTCGTGATAATGCTATGCGGATAACCATACCGGATTATAACATCCTCGAAAAATCTTTTGGCTATTGCTCCATCACAACTAGTGACAGGTTTAGCCTCAATCCATTTGGTGAATTTATCCACCATCACTAAGAGATGAGTAAATCCAGTTGGAGCTCGTTTAAACGGTCCTACCATATCAAGCCCCCAGACCGCAAAAGGCCATGTTATGGGTATTGTTCGCAGCTGATCAGCCGGAACATGATCTTGTTTGGCGTACTTTTGGTAGCCTTTGCACATCTTGACTAATCGTTCGGCATCTGCCTGAGCTGTAAGCCAGAAAAATCCGTGTCTAAAAGCTTTTACCACTAAAGATTTGGCTGCAGCATGGTGACCACACTCGCCTTCATGGATTTCTCTTAAGATTTCCACTCCTTCTTCCGGAGATACGCAGCACTGAAAAACCCCAGAAACACTCCGCTTATAGATCTCACATTTAACTATAGTATAGGCTTTCGCTCGTCAGATAATCTGCCGGCTCAGAACCTCGTCTTCGGGTAATTTGCCATCTACTAGATAATCAAGGTAGGGTTGGGTCCAGCTGGGAATTACAGCTAGGAATGCTATTAGAGGTGAGTCAGATTTGGTCAGATATTCCTCATCTACTCCCTTTATTAAGGGAACTTTGAGGTGCTCTAGAAAAGCACCATCCGGGACCTCTTTCCGCGCAGAGCCTATCCGAGATAGTGCATCTGCTTCCTCATTTTCTGCTCGAGGGATATGTTGAACCTCAAACCCTTCAAACAATTTAGATAGATCATCGACGACAGTTTATACGCTGCCATGTGTTTATTTGCAATACAAATATCCGACACTTGTTGAGCAACAAGATCCGAATCTCCGTAACATATCAAACGTCGGATGCCAATATCCTTAGCAATCCGGATTCCATGCAGTAGTGCTTAATACTCGGCAATATTATTTGTCGCTGTGAAGTGGATCTGCAACACGTATAGAAGTTTACCTCCTTGGGGTGATTTGAGCACCACGCCAGCCCCCGAGCCCCTTCAAGCCTTAGACCCATCAAAATAGAGGGTCCAGTATTCCGACTTAGGGAGGGTCATGTTCTCCTTTGTCTTTGTCCAATCAACGACAAAGTCAGCAAGGATTTGGGATTTGATTGTTGTCCAAGGTTTATACTCAATATCAAAAGTTGAGAGCTCTATGCCCCATTTGGCGACACGTCATGTGGCGTCACTTTTGTTGATTATATCTCTCATGGGAGCTGTGCTCACCACGGTAATTGGATGCTCCTAAAAATAGTGTCGTAGCTTACGTGATGCTAGAAAAACACCGTAAGCCAACTTTTGATAGTGCGGATACCGCTGTTTTGATTCCGTTAGAACCTCGCTAACAAAGTAAGTCGGACGTTGCACCAGGTGTTCCTGATTTTCCTCCGGTCTCTCCACCACCATGACGATACTAACGACCTTGTTTGTCGCAGCAAGATAGAGCAACATCGGTTCCTGTGGTTCCGGCGCAGCAAGGATAGGAGCAGATGAGAGTACTTTCTTCAGGTCTTGTAGTGCAGCTTCAGCTTCGTCGGTCCAAACAAAATCCTTGGTCTTTTTCAGGAGTTTGTATAATGGTGCGGCTCTTTCTCCAAGCCGGCTTACAAACCGACTGACTGCAGCAATGCAACCAGTTAGTCTTTGTATGTCCTTCAAGCGAGTTGGCCTGGAAATATTGAGTATAGCCTTGATTTTGTCCCGGTTCACCTCTATGCCTATTTGAGACACGATGAAACCTAACAATTTTCCGGCAGGTATTCCAAAGAAACATTTCTTCGGGTTAAGCATGATGTTGTATTTTCATAGATTGGCGAATGTTTCCTCCAAGTCGGAAATCAGCGTTTCCTTCTTTTCGGATATCACCGCAATATCATCCACATATGCATGTACATTGCGTCCGAGTTGGTCATGGAGGCAATGATGCATCGTGCGCTAGTACGTAGCTCTTGCGTTCTTCAGCCCAAAGGGCATCGTAACAAAACAGAAGGTTCCGAAGGGGGTTATGAATGAAGTTTTGACTTTGTCAGATTCCTTCATCCGGATTTGGTGATAACCGGAGTATGCGTCGAGAAAACAAAGAAGTTCCGAGCCTGCCGTAGAATCGATAACTTGATCAATCCTAGGCAGAGCGAACGGATCTTTTGGACAAGCCTTGTTAAAGGCAGTATAATCAACACACATCCTTAAATCAGTGGTGTCCTTTTTAGGGACCATTATAGGATTGGCCGACCACTCAGTGTGGAGGACCTCTTCTATGAATCTGGCTAACTCGAGTCGTGCTAGTTCCTTAGCTATTGCCTTACGCTTTTCATCGCCGAAATGTCGTAAGGACTGTTTGACGGGTTTAGCGTTCAGGTTTACATTTAAAGAGTGCTCGGCAAGTTCCCTAGGTACTCCGGTCATGTCAGATGGCTGCCATGCGAAGATATCTTGATTTGCTTGGAGGAACTTGACGAGCACGCTTTCCTATGCGCTACCTAGGCCTACGCCTATCTGGGTCACCTTGGAGGGGTCATCATCCTTCAACGGTGTCTTCTTCGTCTTTTCTGATGCCTTGAACTCCGGATTTGGCTTTGTCACCTCCTTCTTCGTTGTGGGCATCTCAGACGGATCTATGCTCTTCTTGATCTCCTGGTACTCCTGGGCGTGCAGCACGGCTTCAGCAAAGGCGGCATTTCCATACTCATACTCACGTCGCTTTCTTCGGGTCTCCCCTGATAGTGATTACGCCGTTGGGACCTGGAATTTTCATCATATTGTAAATGTAACATGGACGAGCCATAAAAGCCCAATAAGCCGGACGTTCGAATATAGCGTGGTACGCGCTCTTGAATGGGACCACTTCGAAGGAAAGTGCCTCCGTCCGATAATTCTTTGGAGTTCCAAAGGTAACATCCAAAGTGATTTCTCCTAGGGAGTTAGCTTGTCTTCATGGGACAACTCCGTGAAAAATCACAGAACTATGGTTCAGCTGGGTCTCCGAGATCTTCATCCGGCGTAGCGTTTCGACATAGAGAATATTGATACTGCTGCCGCTGTCCATGCGGGTCTTGGAGAAACCATAGCCATCAATGAGTGGATTGATAATTAAGGCGTATTTTCCTCGCATGTGCAACATAGGCGGATGATCAGCGCAGCCAAATGTAATTGCCACTTCCGACCAGTCCAAGAATTGGGGGATAGCAGGAACTGTTGCATTGAGCTCATGTAGAACTGCTTTCTTGACCTTTGCTGGTTGAGATCCGAGGAAGGTGACATAAGTGTCTTTCTTGGTCGGAAATTTTTTCTTCCCTTCCGGCTTGGGATTTGAAGCATCAACTTCCTCCATGTCAGAATCTTCCTTGGTCTCTTTATCTTTTTCAGGATTTTTCTTTCCCTTCTTTCGCTTAGCTTTGTAGCCCGCGGTGTCATCTCTTTTGATGTCGTCATTGAAACGACATTCGGCGTTGGTGTGGGACGAGCCTCCATTGGCGTCTAAGTGATGCACACATGGGTTATTGGCAATGTCGGCCCAAGAGTAAGTTTTTCCTGGTTGTTGGTCTCCTCTACCTTGGACTCTTGAAGTTCCACGGCCACGCCACGGCTTCCTCCGCATCCTCCTCGTCCTCCAGACCCGAAAGTGGCAGTAACCACTGCCGTTTCCGCGTTGGGTTTTTCTTCCGAGGTATTTTTGCGCTTCTGAGCTTGTTGCTTTGGTTGTTTTGCCGACTGTGGCACAGCTAGGGCATTGAGTAATCCCTCTACATCGTCGTCAGCATCTACATACTTGCTCGCTGTTTCTACCATTTCTCCCAAATTAGGGACTTTGTCACACTTCAAACGATGACACAGTAGACCAATTGGGAGACCTGCGATGAAAGCTTCAATCGCAGTTTGATCATTTACTCCTTCACAGGAGTTCTTGGTGTCGATCCATCGTCCGAGGTAATCTCGGCAAGTTTCTTCGGCCTTCTAGGTGCAACGCTATAGGTCTCCGACCGTACAGGGCCTCCGGTATGTGCCTTCGAAATTCCGAAAGAACGCACTTTGCATGTCATACCAGTTGTGGATGGTGTTCTCTAGAAGTTCATTAAGCCATGATCGTGTCGTCTTCCGCAACATAAGTGGGAGATAACGGGTTGCGACCAGGCTGTTTCCGCCTTTGGCGATGCAGCAAGCTTGGAAAAAATCCTGTAGCCAGGTATCTGGCCGAGCAATGCCGTCGTAGGCTTGGATATGTCTTGAGATAGCAAATCCTTCCGGGAATCTCGTAGCTCTGATGCGTGGTCCGAAGCACTTTGGGCCCACGTAGATATCATCGTTTTCGTAGTGCCGCGCCTCTATGTTGGAGTTGATCCTGTGCCTTGCATCGTTCGGGGATAGAGATCATCCCGAATGTCGGCTGTGGCTGCGGTGCCTTGGATCCGGACTTCGGCTTCTGCCACCACCTCCTCCGCCATGTCGTCCTCCTTGTCCCCCTTGAGAGCCGTTATGATGACTACTTGGTGGAGAGGGTGGGGCAGCTGGATTGTTTCTGGTTGTTCGCCGGCCTCCGTCCGGAGTGTTATTATTCCGGTTCTGGGGAGGGTCTTCGCTACGATGAGCCCCCTGCCGACTTGTCCCGGCATGGTTTCCGTCGTTCCTGCGTCCGTCGTTCCCACTACGGTGAGGCTCAGCCGGACGGCTTGCATGTCTAGGAGGTGGCATTTTTTGACGATCCTCCTCCCAACGTTTCTCTTTATCTTCTCCCCTTCGATCGTTCGACTCTCGTCGGGGAGGGTTCCTCGGATACAGTGCAACAATGGCCTCTTGCTCGGCCGCTGGAACGACGTTGCTCCAGTCACGTGCAGTTCTGTGATGTTGTCCTGATGATCTGGTTCTGGAGTAGTTGTCTTCCGTCGGTCGGAACGGTGACGCTGTTCCGGAACACGCTGGGGCCTTATATCATTCCAGGCTGAGTCCGTGTGACATTGGTCAGATTTCGAGACAAGTTTTCCACTTCGGATTTCGCAGCCATCTGTTGCTCCAGACCCTTGGTGAGTAGCTTGATGCCCAATCGAACCTGTTCTGGGCCTGGGTTATTTGACAGAATATCTCGAGCTACGAAAATTTCTATACCGGCGTTGGGTACACCAGATCTCCTTCAAAGAGGACCCTGTTCACTTCCAGAAACTGACCGTCACGTGTGTAACGTTTATGGGTCTTCTGATGCAACCGAGACATGTAATCCTTAGTTTCCATGCGTTTCTTTTCCTCCTCGATGTTTTTGGCTTCATCCAGGAGTTGTTGACGACGCGCTTCTAGGGCTTGGGCCCTTTCATCCAGCTCTTCAGCAGTAACTTCTGCAGCTGTAGGGATAGGTGTGGTTAATGCAGCATCGATGAGTTTACGCGCACCTTCAGTGATTACGTGTCCATCCACCGATTCTTCTTTTTTCGGCTCTTCTGGGATAAGTGCTCCATCCGAGTCTTCCCCATATTCCTCGGCAATCACCTCCTCTGTCAGAGGGTCTTTTGCCGGGGTCTTGTTCTTCTTGTTCTTCTTCTTTGCCTTCTTGGCAGCGCCGGTAGCAACGACGGCTTTGGGTCTGTTTCCCGGAGTCAAGCTCTGATCGGTACTTTCGGACATTTGGACTTCAGGATTATCTCCGACTTCCATGTCATCCTGCGCTTTGGGAGAGTGTTCCTCGGATCCTTCATCCATGGCTTCTCCTTCCTCTGCAGCTTTGGAGTTATACTCCTCTTCATATTCCGCGGAGAACTTTCGAAAATCTGCTGACGTCATTGATTCATCCGAGGATGCGGGTACGTCGGCGTTTGTTCCAATTGCCTCCAGCATAGAGTCGGTGTTTTCTCTAGCATCGGCAGAGCCGGATCCGGATCCCACATATCCGACGAAGTGCGACGCGTGCTTCCTGAGGTACCTGCGGCTATAGCGATCAGCTTTGTCGAAACTCTTGATGGTCTCGAGAATTGCATTTGCGCTTGCATCTTGCATTATCATACGTCGCAGTGTGTATCTTAGGAAAGGCCTATCTATCCCAGCGTCGTCAGAGCCGAAATCAGTGTCGTTGATATGCTCCTCCTAGATTTCGACTTTCGCGGGTGGGTCGATCTGGGATCCGGCTTCTCCAAGGAGATCCACTCCAGATTCGACTTGGACCGCTAGGTCTTCCTCAGGCTCGGGTTTCTCCACTATCTCCGCAACTGGTGCGGGCTGGGTGGGATTAGGGTTTTCTGAGATCCAGAACTCTTCCGCCTCTACGGACAAAGGGGACCCAGAAGATTCTTCTGCCTCTATCATCACCGCTTGGGTGGGTGGGATAGGTTTAGCAAAACCGATGTAAACGTCGATCTCGCCAAAAGACATGATGGTGTAGGCAGTCACAACCTCCCTAGCCAGAATCCAGGTCTCGTCGAGAACGATGAGAGGGACGTCGCTGGTATAGAGGATGCGACCGACGGCGATAGTCTCGCCGATTCCGATTCTTAAAGATTCCACTCGGAACGCAGATCCGAAGCTCACTTGCCCCACGGTGGGCGCCAACTATTGTCAGATTGATGACAAGTACGCCATGAGGGGGTCCTTGAGGCGTGCGGAAGAGAGGGGTGTGAGACGTACGGTGTTCCGGGACGGTGAGCACACAAGTTTACCTAGGTTCGAATCCGCCGGCTTTGGACGGATCCTACTCCTGCTAGCAATCCAGTAATACGGCAGAGCCGGAATATGGGTTACAAGGGTTTCGCCTGTGCGAGTTGAAATTGTAGACTATTGAGGTGTTGCCCTAAAGGCTCTCCCTAGGACGGCTTATATAGATATCCGGCCTAGGGTTTACAGGAGAGATCTATCCGGCTACGACTAAGAGTCGGTTACAAAGTACATCTTGAACTACAAGTAACATTATGGGCCTAAGTCGGTAAGTCTTCTGGGCCTTCCCGTAGCCGGATGGGACTCCGTCTTTTCTCCCTGACTGGGCCGCCCATGAAGCAAAGCAATAACCCGAAGTGGGCCACCCTGGTTAGTGAGGGACTGTGAGGATACCCGGAAAGTATATCCCCAACACTCCCGGATCTGCGTAGGGCGAAGATGGATCCCCGGTGGATGAGTTCCCCCTCTAGATGCCTTCCTGAGGTGAGGTTTCGATGATTTCTGGTTGTTCTGTATGTCGTCTCTCCTATCTAGTTACATGGGGTGAAACTATTTGTGGAGGCGGTGGTGGCGCCAACTATACGGCGGGAACTATATGGCCAGAAAATTTATTCCCGCCGTATAGTTAGTCGTCAAAACGTATGTATACTTTGATCACTTTGGGTTTTCTTCTGGTGTTATTGATATTTCCCAAATAAGCGATTTACGTTGTTTCTTACTCCTTTTCTCCCAATACAACTGCTCCAAGAATTGTGTCCATTGTATCCATCATATGTCCTGATCCTGGTGAAAATAGACATAAAATATGCGCGTGGACGCCGTAAAATACCAAGATCCTATATCTTCAGTGCAACATAATAATATAAAACATGATGCAAATATGCACTCATCAACGACCAAAACGTACTTTCCTCGCATGTTTAGTTTAGGCGAATGATTGCTTTCGGTCAAACGTGATTGTAACTTCCGACCAGTCCAAATACTGAGAGATAGCCAGAATAGTTGTGTTGAGCCCCACTGCCTTTTGGACCTTAGCTGGTTGGGATCCAAGGAAGCAGACATGAGTGTCTTTCTTGGTTGGGAAGGTCTTCTTTCCATTCGACTTGGGATTTGAAGCTTCTGCCTCCTCCATGTCGGAATCTTCCTTGGACTCTTTGTCTTTGTCGAAACTTTCCCTTTTCGTCGATTGGCCCTATAGCCAGCATATTCATCTTTCTTGATGTCGTCATTAAAATGACACTCAGCATTTGTGTAGGATGATCCCCCGTTGCCATTCGGGTGATGCACACTCGGATTGTTGGCAATGTTGTCCCGATAGTAGGTTTTGTTAGGTTGCTGATCTCCTCTACCTTGGATTCTGGAAGTTCCACGACCTCGTCCCTGCCTCTGTGGCCTCCTCGTCCTCCAGACCAGAAAGTTGCATTGACTGTTGCGGTTTCTGGATTGGATTTTTCCTCCGAGGTGTTCTTGTGTTTCGGGGTCTGCTGCTTCGGCTGCTTAGCCGACTATGTTACAGCCAGTACATTTAGCAGTCCCTCTAAATCATCATCAGCATCAATGTACTTGCTTTTCATCTCTATCATCTCCCCCAAATCAGTTACTTTATCACACTTTGTGATGATGTAGTAAACCAATTGGGAGTCCCGCGATGAATGCTTCGATCGTGGTTTGGTCGTTTCCTCCCTCGTAGGAGTTCTTTGTGTCGATCCATCGTCTGAGGTAGTCCCGACAAGTTTCTCCGGGTTTCTGGGTGCACCGCTGCAGCTATCTAACCGTATAGGGCCTCCTGTATGTTCCCTCGAAGTTCCAAAAGAAAGCACTTTGCTTATCATACCAATTGTGAATGGTGTTTTCCGGGAGTTCATTGAGCCATGATCAAGCCGTATTCCTCAGCATAAGCGGGAGATATCGGGTCACGACCAAGTTGTTTTCTCCTTTGGTGATGCAGCAGGCCTAGAAGAAGTCCTGGAGCCAAGTGTCTGGCCGAGCCACACCGTCGTAGGGATGGATGTGCCTTGAGATGGAAACCCTTCCAAAGATTTTGTTTATCGTATCGTGGTCCGAAGCACTTTGGACCCACATAGATGTTATCCGACTCATAGTGTCGTGCCTCTATGTTTGAGTTGATCCGGTGCCTGGCATCACTTGGTGACAGGGCGCGCCGTCTTGGTTGTTCACTGCGGCTACGGTGCCCATGAGCTAGACTTCTGCTTCTCCTGTCACCTCCTCTGCCACGGTGCCACATGGCCTCCATTGGAGCCATTATGGTGGCTACTTGGCAGAAATTGTGGTGCTAGTGGATTATTACCCCAAGTTGTGGCTTCATGGTGATGGCTGATACGTCGTAAACATATCTATAATTTTTGATGTTCCATGCTTATTTTATATCTACTTTCTTATGTTTTGTCCACACTTTGGAGTATTTTTACACATTTTCTGGAACTAACCTATTAACAAGATGCCACAGTGCTAGTTGTCTGTTTTCTGCTATTTTTGGTTTCAGAAAAGCTAGTAAGGAAATATTCACGGAATTGGACCGGACAAAAGCCAAAGTCAATATTTTACCCGAAGCAATACGGAGTCCGGAGGGGAGACAAAGCGGAGAACCAGGGCAGCCACACCCTAGGGCGATGTGGCCTGGGTGCGCACCACCAGAAGGTGTGGGCCCCTGGCACTCCACCGACCTTGCCCCTTCGCCTATAAAAGCCTCCCGGGACAAAAACCCTAAGTACCCGATCAAAATTCCACGAAAGAGTCTGTAGCTGCCGTTATCTCCATCCCTAGATCGGGAGGGATCTGAAGCTCTTCCTGGCACCCTGCCGGAGGGGAGAGATCACCCTGGAGGCCTTCTTCATCACCATGCCTGCCTCCGGTGTGATGTGTGAATAGTTCATCCCTAGACTACGGGTCCATGTAGTAGCTAGATGGTTGGTTCTTCTTCTTTGCGCTACCATGTTTAGATCTTGTGAGCTTCGTTCATGATCAAGATCATCTATTTGTAATCTTGCATGTTGTGTTTGCAGGGATCCGATGGATATTGAGATGCTATTTCAGATTGATTATTGATTCTATCATGTCTATGTTATTTGTGATATTGCATGCTTTCCGTTGTTAGTAGCTATCTTGGCCAAGTAGATGCTAGCAACTCCAAGAGGGAGCATATATGCTCGATAGTGGGTTCATGCCTCTAGTAATCTGGGGAATTGACAGAAATCTCTAAGGTACTAGATGTGTTGTTGATACTAGGGGCAAAACAGCAATCCTTTGTCCATTGGGCAATCGTATTGTTTAATTTACACACTTTGCTTAATGCAATTATCTATTGCTTGCAACTTAATACTAGAGGGGGTTCGGATGATAACCTGAAGGTGGATTATTAGTCATAGATGTAGTTGGATTACGGTCTATGTATAATGTTGTAATGCCCAATCAGATCTCATAGGCGTCAAGATGATTAGTATGTGCATGTATGCTTTCTTGGTGTGTGTCAATTGCCCCACTGTAATTTGTTCACCCAACATGTCATCTATCTTAAGGAGAATCACCTCTAGTGAACTATGGACCCCGGACCAGTCTTTTATCATCAATCTACAATATACTATTTATTGTTTTACTGTTTACTTTCTGCAAGCAATCACTATCTTCCACACAATACGGTTAATCCTTTGTTTCGCAAAACCGGTGAGATTGACAACCTCACTGTAAGTTGGGGCAAGGTTCTATGGTTGTGTTGTGCAGGATTCCAAGTTGGAGACAACACCTTGGGATTGTTTCCTTGCTCCTACTGGTTCGATAACCTTGGTTTCATAACTGAGGGAAAACTTGCTGATGTGCTCATCATACCTTCCTCTTGGGGTTCCCAACGAGCTAATCATATTTTGAGCCATCAAGCACTTTTTATGGCATCGTTGCCGGGGAGTCAAGGACAACTTCACAAGGGGAGTCCTTTATAACCAATCTATTTACTTTGTTTTTTGTTTTGCTTAGTTTATTTCCACTTTGTTTGCATGTTTCCTTTATCAAAAAGACACAAAAAATTAGTTGTGCTAGTTTGCTTCTTTATATCAAAAACACACAAAAAATCCTTTCCGTAGTTGTCACCTCGTTCTTAGCTCACCATGTTGATCCCTAAGTTCACCCTGAAAGACCTTTGAATAGGTAGTGGCTCCATAATTAGTAAAGATAATATTGAAGAATTCTTTAATCATGTTGGCAAGCATGAGGATATTGATAGATCCCTGGCAGAACTTGCTCCAAACTATGAAATTAATGCAGCTTCTTTAGTTCACATGTTGGAAGCTAGGTTTATAAACCTTAACCCCATGATGCAAGTAATGTTTCTTAAACTTAAAGACATTGAGGATACTGAAAAGAGAGATTTTATCCTAGAGACTTTGCTAAAAGAATTCTATGATGTTGCTAAAGAAGCTAGAAAAGTCTTCGGTCGTTTTAATATGTTAGGCGCATGTGTAGATGTTATTGGTACACGAGAAAAGATGGACAAAACCGAACATAATGGGGAGGAAATTAAAATACCAATACCTTTTAAACTTGTAGGAATGCATGAAGCCTTAGAAAAGAATTTTGATTGGATTGTTCCTGAAAACCCGTTTGATGAAAATAGTGAACCCAAGAGCATTGAGAGAGAATCCTCTAGAACTTATTTGGATGAGATACCTTGCCTTGTTGAAGATATTTCTGGTATTCATCTTAATGCTTGTTTATTTGAGAACACTTGATTCTTGCTTCTTATTCCTAGCTCAAAGGCGTTAAAGAAAAGCACTTATTGGGAGATAACCCAAATTTCGTTAGGAATATTTTGTTGATTCTTGGAAGTTTTTTCCTCTGTAATAACCTCTCCTTATCCTTTTTGTGTGGTTTTTGAGCCAAGAGTAACCTCTAATGAGAGAGAAGTAATGCTTGGGAGAGTTGCTGTCCCGAAACAGATTTTTGTGCTTCACCGTAAAAATTCGTTAAAAATCTCTGTACGTCGGATTGAGCTGTAATTTTTTGTGCTTCTGCCCCAGGTTGTTATCTAACTTTCTTTAGTTAAACACTATTCGATTTGCACAACAGAAGGTCTTCAAAAAAACGGTTTTTACCTGTGGGTCTGTTTTGACAGGTTTTTACCATTATTTGCATTTGCCTCTTAATCTCTTTCTCTTTGAGTTCTCTTTGATCACTTGAACTTTTAAAAGGAATTGCTACAGTAGCTTGTGTTTTCATGGAAGTTTTACTTGTGCTGAAACTGAACCTAAAGACTTATTATCTTGAGTACACTAATGTTGCTAATGAAGATATTGTGAAGTTTTGTATGAAGGAAAATTTCAGGTTTAGGGAAGAACAATGTGATAAGATGAAGTATGGACAAGAGGGGATGCCACCCGTGTCACCCCAAGAAATATTCAATAAGTACAAGCCTCAAAGCTTGGGGATGCCCAAGGCATCCCCTTCTTCATCAATAAAAATCTCAGGTTCTCTTCCAAACACTTCATTTTTATTGTTTCATGCACAATTGTGTTTTTCTTGGAGCGTCTTTGTTTTTGTTTTTATTTTTGTTTTTCTTAATTTGCTTGAATAAATTGGTTGGACCCCCGCATTCATTCATTAGTTTACAAATAAGTTGGTTTGGATTGGAAAAGAGTAGGAAAGTTCATGCTTATAAGTGGTATAAAAGGAGCTGGTTTTTGACTATGACTTAGACTTTGTCATGTCATGCTTGGTATTGTTTTGGCTTTATTCTTAGTGATTATTTCTATAGCATGACTTGTTACAAATAATTGAGATTGCTCAATGTGCCTTGAAAGAATCATGCGTTGTTTTAGCATATTAAAGCATAGTATTGTGGTATTCTCCTTTGATGCTTTATTTGGGTTGACTTGGCGCATGCTCACACCATGTTAAGACTATACCAAGTCACCATAGCATTTATGATCATTTAGTTTTCGACTTGTAATATCACTTTATGCTTTAATTAATAATGTTTTATCGCTTTGCATGATTATGGCCATTATTTCTCTCTTAGTTGGTCGCTCACAGTCTTTTGCTAGCCTCCACATGTACCAAGTATGAGTTCCACTCATGCATTCAACTCCAAATAAAACCAAGTCATTCCAAAGAGTCCACCATACCTACCTATTATCATTATTGCTATTCCAAGTATATTCATGTTTTTATCTACCTTCCAAATTAAATTTGTTATGTGAAAATTAGTGATTAAAGCTCTCACGAACTTGATGGCACACTTTACTTTCTTGCACTTAATAAACTTGAACCATTGTGCCCATCGATGTTGCGTATATGCTTGCGTTTTGTAAGTTGTGAATTAGCAGAACCATGTTACCATGGGGAACGCTTTCAGCATTGCACTTTATTTAGTTGATATCATGTTCTTTTGCTTATGGATCCAGGCGGTGTGAAATGAAAGGGAAACTTGTAAGGCTCATGGAGTTCGTATATGTGTTAGAGAAACGCCTAGGCGGCTGGTCTAAGCCATGCCTAATCATGGTGGAAACCTGCAGCGTAACCATAGTGAGCAATCTATGAAGCATCCCCTTTATAAAAAAAAGAGACATATGCAAATAGGAAAGAAAAAAGATAAAATAAAAAAGAGAGAGAGAACCTATGCAAATAGGAAATAAAAGGATTGATGAGATGCTCATTGTCTACTTGCCTTGTCATTTTGATATGGGGAATCTTCCATATCATCGGGCAAGGGGTACCCCGTTGGTGGTTCTCTATGATACACATGTACTTACAATGACAAGAACTTACCGGTGACTAAAGTTGAGTAGCACGAGGAACGGTCTTTGTAAGCAAGGGGCATGAGATTTTCAGCTTATAACTTGTCAAGCATATCCACATATTTGTTCACTTTAACCTTAATCACCTAAAGATTCTTATGATAGGGGCAATGAGAGATGAAAGCTAATAAGTACCATAATTTTTTGAAGCTCTTTATGAAACTTGAATCCCTGCTTCCTTCTATGAAGGGCCTTTCTTTTACTTTTTATGTTGAGTCTCCATTTCCTATCTTGATGCACCTATTGAGAGAGCATAGTGGCCATTCTTAGTTTAATATGCATTGTCCCAAAACTTGTTGATTGATTCATAACTCTGATATTGCTTGTTCTTAAACTATTTGTATCTAGTCACCCTTATGAACTTTGAAGGTGTCCTATGCATTTATGTTTTGCTACACTATGAGGGACAAGCTAAATACCATTCTTATTAAGTTTTCTATATGTGAAACAAACAAACGTCTTTCAAAGCATTGTTATTAATGAATCTTTTGTTTGTACCTTTTCATGGTACAACATAGTTGCTATGTCTTATTGTTAGAACTATATCTTTCATGTCTATGTTAGAGTACTATGATCTCAGCTATCAATGTTTTACAAATACCTTGATCAAGATTGTGATGGTGCATGTCACCTCAAAAATTATTCTTTCTTTTTATCACTTACCTACTCGAGGACGAGCAAGAGTTAAGCTTGGGGATGTTGATACGTCGTAAACGTATCTATAATTTTTGATGTTCCATGCTTGTTTTATATCTACTTTCTTTTGTTTTGTCCACACTTTGGAGTATTTTTACACATTTTCTGGAACTAACCTATTAACAAGATGCCACAATGCCAGTTGCATGTTTTCTGCTGTTTTTGGTTTCAGAAAAGCTATTAAGGAAATATTCTCAGAATTGGACCGGACAAAAGCCAAAGTCAATATTTTACCCGAAGCAATATGGAGTCCGGAGGGGAGACGAAGCGGAGAACCATGGCGGCCACACCATAGGGCGGCGCAGCCTGGGGGGCGCCACCAGGGGTGTGGGCCCCCTAGCACTCCACCGACCTTGCCCCTTCGCCTATAAAAGCCTCCCGGGACAAAAACCCTAAGTACCCGATCAAAATTCCACGAAAGAGTCTGTAGATGCCGTTATCTCCATCCCTAGATCGGGAGGGATCTGAAGCTCTTCCTGGCACCCTGCCAAAAGGGGAGAGATCACCCTGGAGGCCTTCTTCATCACCATGCCTGCCTCCGGTGTGATGTGTGAATAGTTCATCCCTAGACTACGGGTCCATGTAGTAGCTAGATGGTTGGTTCTTCTTCTTTGCGCTACCATGTTTAGATCTTGTGAGCTTCGTTCATGATCAAGATCATCTATTTGTAATCTTGCATGTTGTGTTTGCAGGGATCTGATGGATATTGAGATGCTATTTCAGATTTATTATTGATTCTATCATGTCTATGTTATTTGTGATATTGCATGCTTTCCGTTGTTAGTAGCTATCTTGGCCAAGTAGATGTTAGCAACTCCAAGAGGGAGTATTTATGCTCGATAGTGGGTTCATGCCTCTAGTAATCTGGGGAAGTGACAGAAATCTCTAAGGTACTAGATGTGTTGTTGCTACTAGGGAGAAAACATCAATCCTTTGTCCATAGGGCAATCATATTGTTTACTTTACACACTTTGCTTAATGCAATTATCTGTTGCTTGCAACTTAATACTGGAGGGGGTTTGAATGATAACCTGAAGGTGGATTATTAGTCATAGATGCAATTGGATTACGGTCTATGTATAATGTTGTAATGCCCAATCAGATCTCATAGGAGTCAAGATGATTAGTATATGCATGTATGCTTTCTCGGTGTCTGTCAATTGCCCTACTTTAATTTGTTCCCAACATGTCATCTATCTTAAGGATAATCACCTCTAGTGAACTATGGACCCCGGTCCAGTCTTTTACCATCAATCTACAATCTACTATTTACTGTTTGACTGTTTACTTTCTGCAAGCAATTACTATCTTCCACATAATACATTTAATCCTTTGTTTCAGCAAAACTGGTGAGATTGACAACCTCACTGTAAGTTGGGGCAAGGTTCTGTGGTTGTGTTGTGCAGGATTCCAAGTTGGAGACAACACCTTGGGTTGTTTCCTTGCTCCTATTGGTTCGATAACCTTGGTTTCATAACTTAGGGAAAACTTCATGTTGGGCTCATCATACCTTCCTCTTGGGTTCCCAACAAGCTCATCATATTTTGAGCCATCATTGGCCATCATGCCAGATCCAGCATGATGTTCATCGTTCCTTCATCCCTTGTTGCCGTCATTGTGACATGGCTCAACCGGGCGCCTTGTGTGTCTAGGAGGGGGCATTCTTTGTCGGTCCTGCTCTCGAAGTTGAGCTTCTTCACCTTTCCTCTGGTTGTTCGACTATCATCGGGGAGGTTGGACCATTGCTACAACGTTGTCTCGCTCAGCGGCTAGAGTAATGTTGATCCATCTTTGTGCGGGTTTGTGTCGGTGTCCTAACGATCCGGTTCTTGAATAGTTATCCTCCTGAGGGTTAGGACGGTAGCATCGTTCTGGCTCCCGTCGGGGTCTTACATCTTGCTATCGACCCGTGTCCTTGCGGCATTGGTCATATCTGGAAGACCAGTTTTCCGCTGCCGGATGTGGCGACCTTTTGTTGTTCCATGCCCTTGGTGAGTAGCTTCACAATTAGTCGAAATCTGGTCTGGACTTGGATTGTTTGCTAAGAGATCTCGAGCCACAGCAGCATTTTCTACCAGCGTTCCATACACCCGGTTACCCTTGTTGTTGATCTGAGGCTTCCCTATGGCTATTTCTCCTTCGAAAAGGGTTTTGTGAATGTCTGGATTTTTGTTAGCCAATTCAGGGCCGTTCCGGGTCTTCTAATGCTGCCGGGTGCTAGGCTACCTGATACGTCCATTTTGCATCACTATTCTATGTCTTAATTCACTATTATTCATTGATATAATTTGTATTGAGAGGTGATACTTATGTTATTTCATCTATTTTTGCATGGTTGATGACTTTTGGAGCATGGACCGCTGCAGTCAGGATTCTGATGGAAAAGGTGCTGTTTGGAGGCAAAATTCGCGAAGATCAGAAAATATACGGAAAATCCTGTTTTTCTAGAAGACTCAGGATGCCAGAAGATGGAGTGGAGGTGGGCCACAGGGGGCCCACACCACCCCATGGCGCGGGCAGGCCTAGGCCGCACCTAGAGGTGGTGTGGCCGCCCTAGCCCACTCCAGCCTCTCTCCTCTGGCGTATATCATCCCCACGAAACCCTAAGACTCGGGGAGCGACCACAGAAAGATTCCGCCGCCTCTGTGGGGCAGAAAACACCGAGAGAGAAAGATCTCTCCGGTAGACAGATTTCTGCCGGGGGAATTCCTTCCCGGAGAAAGAAGATCGTCGCCATCAACACCACCATCAAGCTAGGCTTCATCGGGATCATCATCATCACCATCAGCACCCTCATCACCATCTCCATATTGTTGTAACAATCGGTTGAATCTTGCTATAGTTCATAGGGGAAACTTTCCCGGTGTTGATTACTATTTGTAGTTGATGCTATTGAGTGAACCATTGAATTATTGATTATGTTCAGATTGTTATACATCATTATTCCATCTCTGATCATGATCCATATGATGTCTTGTGTGTAGTTCGTTTTGTTCTTGAGGACATGGGAGAAGTCTTGTTGTTAGTAGTGGAGTTGTGTTGAGAAAGATTCAATAGATTGTGGTGTACTTCTTCTAGTGGTGTCATGTGAACGTCGACTACATGACACTTCACCTATAAGGGCCTAGGGTAATGCATTGTGTATTTGGCTACTAATCGTAGGGGTTGCCGGAGTGACAGAAACCTGAACCCCCGTTAGGAAACCATTGCACAAGGGACGTAAGGGTCTTAGAGTTTAAAGTTGTGGTTAGGTTTCTACCTTAATTACTTTCTTGTACTTACGGATGTTTGCAAGGGGTATAATCACAAGTATGTATTAGTCTTGGATGGGGCGGTACATTAGCACAGGTTCACCCACACAACACTTAGCAAGCTAAAGAAGATTAATCGACTATATGAAGCGAAAGCACTTGACAGTCTTCCCATGTGTCCTCGAGAACGTTTGGTCATCTTAAGTAATACAACCGGCTTGTCCTTTGCTGCATAAAGGATTGGGCCACTTGATGCATTTATTCCTACTCTCTTTTATTTACTCGTACTTTGTTTACTTGCTTTATCAAAAACCCCTAAAAATCCGTTTGCTAAGTATTTGTAGAGAATTCCTGATCCATACCACTAGCCAGCACCTTCTGCTCCTCGCTGGGTTCGACACTCTTACTTATCGAAAATACTGCGATATACCCCCTATACTTGTGGGTCATCAAGACTATTTTCTGGCGCCGTTGCCGGGGAGTGAAGCGCTATTGGAGAGTGGAACTGGTAAAGGAAAGTTCTACTAGTTGCTTTATTTTCGTTATGGATAATTCGCTGAGTTTCTTATTTGGTAATGCTACTACCACTGCTAAGGTAGTAGATAAGCCACCACCTGCTGAGAAAGATGTTTTCAAAGTACCTACAAGAATTATTGATCGTGTTATGGATAACTACTATGTTGGGGATGTAACTATCCATCATGGTGATCATTTACTCTTTATACACGAATTATGCGGGTTGTTCAAGTGTGCAGGTATTACTACATATCAAGTCAAGAAGAAGTTATTCTCATTATCACTAAAAGGAAGAGCTGAGGAATGGTATAAGCTGCTGAAGAATGGTAAAGCTCTGGAATGTGAGGAAATAGTGCCTCTCTTTTATTCAAAGTTTTATCCTCTAGTGAGATTCATAAAGATCGGAATCAAATATACAACTTTTGGCCTCTTGATGGAGAGAGTACAGCTCAAGCTTGGGGGAGATTGAAGTTACTAATTCTCAAATGTCCCATTCATGAGCTCCCCAACAATATTATTATCAACAACTTTTATGCAAGGCTCCCTCTACATGATAAAGATTTATTGGATGCTTCTTGTGCTGGATCATTCACTCGCATGGAAGAAGAAGCTAAATGGGGTCTTCTGGACCGTATTCAAGACAATGCTGAAGCTTGGGAGAATGACAAAGGTAGAAAGTCAGGTATAAATTATGATTATGAATGCATTGAATCTTTTATGGGAACTGATGACTTTCAAAATATTAGAAATGCTTATGGTCTAGACTCTCAAGCTATTGCTTCTTATTTTAAGGCTTTTGCTTCCTACATTGAAGTGCCTAAAAAGAAGTGGAATAAGTATCATGAACCTTATAAAGATATTGCTAAGAGTGTTCCTGCAAGAAATACTGAAGTTTATACTGCTAATCATGTTTTACCTAAACCTTATATTGAGAAAATGCCTTTTCAGTTAAGGTAAATGAACATTCTATGATGGCTAGTATGGTAGATGAAAGTATGAATAAAGCTGTTGAACCTGATAAACAAATGGTTGATGAACCTATTATAGCAAATGTGAAATACTTTGTCACCAAGTACGAAGAAGAGGGACACACTATCCTTTGTAAGGATACCTCTAATATTATTTCACATAGTAGTGTTATGAGAGCTAATATTCCCGTGTTTTCTGTTAGAATAAGTGATCATTGCTATGATGGTCCTTGTGATAGCTTATTGTTAAGTTTATGCATGATACTGAAAGCTACTATGAGAGAGGGAAAAGTGTTCTTATGCATCTCAATAATATCAAGTTTCCTCGTTTTATGCTGAAAGATTTTATGTTGCACTTCTTTTGCCTTCTTATGCAAGTTGCCTTTGGTTTCAATAACTTGTTTGTTTACAAAATCCCCTTGCATAGGAAGTGGGTTAGACTTAAATGTGTGTGTGTTTTTGCTTCTTAATGCTCTCTTTCACTTCAATCCATATCCCTATGAGAGCTTCTTCAAAACTATCATGCCCATCTTAATGGCTAGCTATAAAGAAAGAGCTTTATGGGAGACAGCCCAATTTGTTTTTTGCTTTTAGTTTGTTCTTGTTTCTTTGAGTCTTGGAAGTTATTACTTCGGTAATAACCTCTCCTTATCCGTTTTGTTTGGTTTTTGAGTCAAGATCAACCTCTAATGAGAGAGAAGTAATATTTGGGGAAGTTTCTGTCCCGAAACAGATTTTTGTGCTTCACCATAAAAATTCGTGAGAGATCTCTGTATGTCGGATTGAGCTGTAATTTTTTGTGCTTCTGCCCCAGGTTGTTATTTAATTTGCACTTTTTGATTTGAGCAACATAAGATTTTCGAAAAAATTGATCTTTACCTGCTGGTCTGTTTTGACAAATTTTGCCACTCTTGCATTTGCTTCTTTATTCGATTTCCTTTTTGAATTATTTTTGGGTTTTCGGAAGGAGTTGCTTCAGTAGCTTATGTTTTGATGGTTTTCAGTTGAAGTTGGACTCAAAAGGTTTTATCACTTCACTTATACTAATGTTGCTAATGAGAACTGTGTGAAGTTTTGTGCGAAAGAAATTTCTAGGAAGTGGAGACAATGGTGTAATAAGGAAGAGAAAGGTTTTATGACTCCAATAATAAGTGTATGAAGATGACGATATCGATGATATTCAAGTGATGACTCCGGAAGAATCTACTAGATACCAAATTCCGAGACCTGCAGAGTCTGTTTCCAACTAGGTAACAATTATGGTAAGAAAAGTTCCACGAAAACACAATCCAACTATATTTTTGCAGTTTTCAGTCAATAAGGAAAGTTACGAAGCAAAAAAGGGACGAAAATGGAGCCAGGGTGGCCCACACCACCCCATGGCGCGGGCCCACCCCTGGCCGCGCCACCAGGTGGTGAGGCCACCCAGGACTCCGCATCCGACTCGTTTTCTCCCAGTACCTTCCTTTTGATGTGAAACTCCGTAATATATAACCCCCCGGATCTTCCGAGGTTCGTATATCGTGTTTTTGTTTCGATCTGTCTCTGCCAAGACATACTCTTTGAAAGTTTAGAAGCACAATGGTGTCCGCCAAGGATAAAGGGAAGGAACCTATGGAGGAAGACCTCCAAGACCCCGAGAAGGAGATCAAGAGTGAAGGTGAAGAGGAGGCGAATCACACCGGCACTACCGTTGCAAGCATTGGAGTGGTGGCGAACCCTGCCAGGATCAGAAGGACTGCACGGATGTCAACTGGAGGGAAGCCTCCGCGCCACCGCTTGGCACCACGGACACCTCCTCCACACACCAAGAATCCCTTCCATACCTTTATCCATAACCATGCAGGAAAAGAAGACTCCAATGGGAAGAATGGAAACATAATCACAAGAGCTGGGATCCACAAACTGAAATGATTATGGGCCGTATTGAGCATAACTCGGAGTTGATTCGTACTCTCACTTTCGAGATTGAGGACTTGGGGAAACTGATCAAGGAGCTCATCAATAGGATACCACCACCACCGAAGGAGTAATTCGTCATCAGGTTTGGCATCCCCTTGGTTTGTTCCAAGCTTGGGGGAGTGTCGCGATATCATATCACTATCTTCTATCTTTTTACCTTATTAGTAGAGTCATATCATGAATAGAGGAGTTATTATGTAGTTTGGTTTGCATTATGGAAGTGTCCCCTCTCTCGTTAGATTTGTATCCCTTGGTGTGAGTTTCCATTATGGAATATTAATGAGAAGTTCTATCATTCACTCTTTTGCATAGCTTATGTTAGTTTTCAATTCGTGGTTATATGATTGATCTTGTTGTTAGTATTGGTAGCACTTTGGGATCATTGAGTTAATTTAGTTGGTTTTGGCAAACCTGGGTTGGTCAGTAGCAACACCTTTTTGAGAGTTGAAAAGAAAAAGATAGAAGTACTCTAAAGAGAAAAATAATTTCATCATCTTTCTTTCTTGATTTGCTCATAAGTCTAGTATTCTCTAGTTAAGATCTTTTGTTCTTCCAAGGAAGATTGCATGTTTGTCTTTATCACTTGTATGTTTGTTTGTTTCTTTCAACTCTTATACTTGCTACCCAGCCTTGCTAGCCAAAAACATGTACTGAGAGGGTATTCTTCTCGTGCATCCACTCCTTTAAACCAAAACCTTTTTCATTCGTGTCCACCATACCTACCTAGTAGCATTATTCCTATTCCAAGTAAATTCCTGTTTTATCTACCTCCCAAATTAAACTTGTTATGTGAAAATTAGTGATTAAAGCTCTCACGAACTTGATGGCACACTTTACTTTCTCGCATTTAATAAACTTGAACCATTGGGCCCTTCTTTGTTGCGTATATGCTTGTGCTTTATGAGTTGAAGTTAGCCGAACCATGTATCATGGGGACCGCTTTCAACACTTCATTGGTACTTGTACCTAGTTGATATCATGTTCTTTTGCTTATGGATCCCGACGGTGTGAAATAAAAGTGGAACTTGTAAGATCATGGAGTTTATATGTGTGTTAGAGAAACGCCTGGACCGCTAGCCTAAGCCATGCCTAATCATGGTGGAAACTTGCAGCATAACTATAGTGAGCATTCTATGAAGCATCCTCAATAAAAACCTATGCAAATAGCAAATAAAAAGATCACTGAGATGCTCACTGTCTGCTTGCCTTGTCATTTTGATTATGGGATAGCTCCTGTGTCATGTGCAAGGGGTACCCCGTTGGCGGTTCTCAATGATACGCATGTATTTACAATGACAAGAGCTTGCTCGTGACTGAAGTTGAGTAGCATGAGGATCGGTACTCATAAGTAAGGGGCATAAGATTTCAACTTATAACTTGTCAAGCATATCCTCTTAGTTGTGTCACTTTAACCTTAATCACCTAAAGATGCCTATGATAGGGGCAATGAGAGTTGAAAGCTAGTAAGTATCATAATTTTTGGGAGCTCTTTATGAGACTTGCAATCCCTGCTTCCCTCTACGAAGGGCCCTTTCTTTTACTTTGTAGTTGAGTCAGTAAACCTATTCCCTTCTATCTCAGCAAGTATTTTGAGTTGATGTGTTTCATTCATTCATATGATGATTTATTCAATCATGTTTCTTATGTTCCTTGTTTTGCACTTTGCTCTTATCTTGATGTTTACTACTTTGAAAGCTATCTTGAAAAACCAGCTATTTGTGAACTCCAGCAAATTATCAACTATTCTTCGACCAAGAGCTAAGTTTGCCATTACCAATTATGATTCACTTTATGTATCTTTATTGTGTTTCCTTTACTCATTACAAGATGAGTTATATAATAGTGAGTTGTCTTCTATTATGATCTATGTATTTGATGAATGTGATGCTTCTTGTCCATATTCTTTTATCGACTCTTCACTCCATAAACCCGAGGTCATGTTTATTGAGCTCAGTTTTGCTTGGGGACAAGCGAAGTCTAAGCTTGGGGGGAGTTGATACGTCCATTTTGCATCACTATTCTATGTCTTAATTCACTATTATTCATTGATATATTTCGTATTGAGAGGTGATACTTATGTTATTTCATCTATTTTTGCATGGTTGATGAATTTTGGAGCATGGACCGCTGCAGTCAGGATTCTGATGGAAAAGGTGCTGTTTGGAGGCAAAATTCGCGAAGATCAGAAAATATACGGAAAATCCTATTTTTCCAGAAGACTTAGGATGCCAGAAGATGGAGTGGAGGTGGACCACAGGGGGCCCACACCACCCCATGGCACGGGCAGGCCTATGCCACGCCTGGAGGTGGTGTGGCCGCCCTGGCCCACTCCAGCCTCTCTCCTCTGGCGTATATCATCCCCACAAAACCCTAAGACTCGGGGAGCAACCACAGAAAGATTTCGCCGCCTCTGCGGGGCGGAAAACAACGAGAGAGAAAGATCTCTCCGGCAGATAGATTTCTGTTGGGGGAATTCCTTCCCGGAGAGGGAAGATCGTCGCCATCAACACCACCATCAAGCTGGGCTTCATCGGGATCATCATCATCATCACCATCATCATCTCCATCAGCACCCTCATCACCATCTCCATATTGCTGTAACAATTGGTTGAATCTTGCTATAGTTCATAGGGGAACTTTCCTGGTGTTGATTACTATTTGTAGTTGATGCTATTGAGTGAACCATTGAATTATTGTTTATGTTCAGATTGTTATACATCATTATTCCATCTCTGATCATGATCCATATGATGTCTTGTGAGTAGTTCATTTTGTTCTTGAGGACATGGAAGAAGTCTTGTTGTTAGTAGTGGAGTTGTGTTGAGAAAGATTCAATAGATTGTTATTTAAGTTGTGGTGTACTTCTTCTAGTGGTGTCATGTGAACGTCGACTACATGACACTTCACCTATAAGGGCCTAGGGGAATGCATTGTGTATTTGGCTACTAATCGTAGGGGTTGCCAGAGTTTAAAGTTGTGGTTAGGTTTCTACCTTAATTACTTTCGTGTACTTACGGATGTTTGCAAGGGTTATAATCACAAGTATGTATTAGTCTTGGATGGGGTGGTACATTAGCACAGGTTCACCCACACAACACTTAGCAAGCTAAAGAATATTAATCGACTATATGAAGCGAAAGCACTTGACAGTCTTCCCATGTGTCCTCGAGAACGTTTGGTCATCTTAAGTAATACAACCGGCTTGTCCTTTGCTGCATAAAGGATTGGGCCACTTGCTGCATTTATTCCTACTGTCTTTTATTTACTCGTACTTTGTTTACTTGCTTTATCAAAAATCCCTAAAAATCTGTTTGCTAAGTATTTGCAGAGAATTCCTGATCCATACCACTAGCCAGCACCTTCTGCTCCTTGTTGGGTTCGACACTCTTACTTATCAAAAATACTGCGATACATCCCCTATACTTGTGGGTCATCACTACCCCGCAGCTGCAATGCGCTGCTTTTCCTCGAGGATATTTGTGGTTTCCTCAAAGAGTACCTGACGATGTGCTTCTAGGGCTTGGGCCTTGTCCTCCAACTCCGCAGGTGTAAGTTCCGCAGCTATCGGGATAGGTGTGGTAATCGCCTCTCCGAGGAGTTTACGGGCACTAGGGGTAACCACGTGTCCATCCAACGGAGTGCCTTTTGGCTCATCAAGGATCAAAGCTCCATCCGAGTCTTCTTCATATTCTTCTGCTATTACCTCATCAGTTGGAAGGTCCTTCGCCAGAGTCTTCTTCTTCTTTTTTTTGCCTTCTTGGCTGCGTCGGTAGCAAAGACGGCTTTCAGTCTGATTCTTGGAGTCAAGCTTCTATCAGTACTCTCAGACATCTGGACATCGAGATTGTCTCCAAGATCCATATCATCCTGCGGTTCAGGAGAGTTTTCTCTGGATCCTTCATCCATGTTATTGCGAGGGCTTTGATCCATAGATTCTCCTTATTCTCCAGCCTTGTAGTTGAACTCCTCTTCATATTCCGCACAGAACTTTCAGAAATTGCTGACGTTATGGAGTCATCTGAAGATGCCGGTAAGTCGACATTTGTTCCGATTGCCTCCGGCACCGAGTCGTTGTCGCCTCCTGCATCGGCAAAGCCAGATCTAGATCCAACGTATCCGACGAAGTGTGATACGTGCATCCTAAGGTAGTTGCGACTTTCTTCGTTGGCTTCCTCGAAACACTTGATGGTCTCAAGGATCTCTTCCATGCCGGTGTTTCCGCCCATCATCATACGCCTCAACATGTGCCTCAGAAGTGATTTTCCCGCTCCGACATCTGTAGAGCCGGACCTAGAGTTGTTGCCGCTTTGATCTTCCTGAGATTCAACCTCTTTGGGAGGAGCCTCCTAAGATTCGACCTCCCTAGGGAGATCTGCTCCAGGTTTAACCTCCTTGGGGAGATCCTCTTCAGATCCAATCTTCTCCACTATCTCCGCTTCAGGTGTGGGCTAGGTGGGATAGGGGTTTTCTGAGACCCAGAACTCTGCCGCTTCCGTAGACAAAGTGGATCCAGAAATTTCTTCCGCCTCTATCATCACCGCTGGGGTGGGTTGGGCAGATTCAGTGAAACCGAGGTAAATATCGATCTCACCGAAAGACATGATGGTGTACGTGGTAACATGTTCCCTAGCCAGAATCCAAGTCTCATCGAGAAGGACAAGAGGGACATCACTAGCGTAGAGGAACCGACCGACGACGATTGTTTTGACGATTCCGATTCGCGCAGATTCCGCCCGAAACGAAGATCTGAAACTCACCTGCCCCACGATGGGTGCCAATTGTCATCGGATTGAAGACATGTACGCCGAGAGGGGGTCCTTGAGGCGTGTGGTGAAAGGGGGTGTGAGGCGACGGTATTCCGGGATGGTGAACACACAAGCTTTATCTAGGTTCGAATCCGTCGGCTTTGGACGGATCCTACTCCCGCTAGCAATCTAGTAATATGGCAGAGCCAGAAGTACAGATTACAAGAGAGGTTCGCTTGTGCGAGTTGAGGTTGTAGATTGTGGGGTGCCCTAAAGGCTGGTCCCTAGGACGACTTATATAGATATCCGTCCTAGGGTTACAGGAGAGACCTATCCAGCTACGATATAGAGTCGGTTAGAGTGTACATATTGGACTACAAGTAACTAAACAGGCCTAAGTCGGTAAGTCATCTGGGCCTTCCCGTAGCCGGATGGACCTCCGTCTTCTCTCCCTGACTGGGTCGCCCATGAAGCAAAGCTCTAACCCAAAGTACGCCACCATGTTCAACGAGTCACAGTGGGTATACCTGGAAAGTATATCCCCAACAGTGGGTAAAGTGTACAACCTCTGCAAAGTGTAATTCTATTCGAATAGCGGTGTCTGCGG
This sequence comes from Avena eriantha, assembly GCA_910589775.1. Classification (NCBI taxonomy): domain Eukaryota; kingdom Viridiplantae; phylum Streptophyta; class Magnoliopsida; order Poales; family Poaceae; genus Avena; species Avena eriantha. The sequence goes on along the minus strand of OU342746.1, from coordinate 188,933,352 downwards.
TTATGGACGGTTGGAAGGACTACTATAGATTGGTGCTCGTTTTGATTTATAAGAAGGTTTTCGAGAAAGAAATAGTTTTCCAAAACAGGGTGGTCCAGAGTGACCACGGAAGAAATGAGGTGGTCTTGGAATGATCACGGAAGAAGGAAAGCTTGGTCAGTGAATGACTGAGAGATGAAATAGGGTGACCCAATACTAGTGTTTTCCGAACTTTTCAAATGTTTCAAAAGGTTTTACAAAAGTTTTCAATAAAGATATAGACATGCTCTACAAGATAAACTATTTTAGAAAAGAACCTCTCATGGATCCCTCCTATTACCATAGCCATATTGTATATCCTTATATTTTTATTCTCTTTGTTTGCGAGTCAATTCAAAGTAATCATTACCATTATCCCTGGCTATTAACTTGGTTAGATTCGAGAAGTAAGGTGAAGAAGAAGGTGATGTTGATGACTATGCGAGCTAGGATGTTCTCCTAGTCAGCTGCCTATAGGTTAAGGCACGGCTCAGGCTCGACGCTTGGATAAAGTTCTGCTGATGATAATCTATGTAACCATAATGGAAATTGAGGTATGACTCGTATCCGCTTAAGTAATTGATGTTTACTTTGATACTTGTCGGTTATGTGCCACGACAGACTGATCATGGGATCGTGGTGATATGCATACCATGGATTCTCAGAGGATTAATTTGGGGGCCCCACACGAATGACCCAAGGAAGGTTGGTGGCCAGGTGGGCCCCACCCCGCGCGCCCTAGCCCATGACGGCGGCGGGTCCCTCTAGGGTGGCTTGCCTCTTGGGCCTTTTCAGGGATTTGGCCCATTAGGAAAGTCGCCCTTTTAATTTAATTTTAAATATTTATTTAATATTAATTCCAGTAATTAATATATAAATACATATTATTAAATTCCTTTTAACCCAAAACACCTTTCAGCTCACTCCTAACGACTTTGGTTCCTCCTAAGACGATTCTGATTCTCTCGGAACACTTTTGGTATTCTCTTTTTCTTAGTCCAGTGATTTCCTTATACCCAAAACGATCTCCGAGAGTCATCGTGCCCTTAAGTGTGTTACCCTACGGTTTGGAAACATCACAGACATGATCGAGACACCTCTCATATCAATGATCATTAGCGGGACCGGGATGCCCATAATGACCCATATGCATTCCATGATGTCTATTGTCGTTTGAACCACACAATCTGAGTCCAATTCCCTTTGTTACTTTGATACCCGACTTGTCCAAGATCTGATCATCATATCACCATGCATTGTTCAATCTTGTTACCGACAAGTGTTTTTTACTCATTCCGTGATATTCCATCCCAGTGACCTAGTCACATGTTGTGCAACATTTATGGATGTAAGCCTAGTGTATCTTCCCATCATACAGGAGAACAAATCCCGATCTTGATGCATGTGCCTCAACATGTCCCTCTAGAATATCCAACATACACCTTTATGATCACCCTATTACGATGTAACGGTTGATGCAGTCTAAGAAGCCACGGATGACAGTGATTAAACACGATCTCATGGTCTAAGGATTAGGATACTTTGTTTCTAACTATTGCAAGGTGAACTTTGTGACTTGATTGTGTTGTAATACTTATATTGGGTAATGTCTATCACATCATTCACCAATGATATGACTTCATTGTCAATTAGCATAAAAGCACCATTATCAGGAAGGATTGATCATCAGTTTTCCAATGAACTAGTTTAAATAGAGGCTACTAGGGACTCTAATTTGTTTACATACCACATGTGTATCAATGTTTTCGATTGATACAGTTATAGCATGGTATACAACTATTATGAAATAATGAGATATGATAATAAACTTCCTTTATTATTTGTCTCTAGGGTATATCTCCTTCAGTTTTCAGCGCATATGGACAGAACAAAGGATGCCCACATGTCATAGAAAGGTAGTCATCCCTGCCTAGCCAGCGTCGTCGGAGCCCAACATGGCTGCGTCGCCGGAGCGTGCCTTTGCTGAAGCATAACTCGATCCCGTCCAGGAGCAGCTAGCTAGCTCGCCGTAGCTAGCGCGCGATGGCCTAGGACGTCGTTGTCCTCTCATCCGAGCACCATCGATTTGGGAGCATGGGACGACCTCGTTTGGCATCCACGGTGACGCCAAGCTCAACCTCCTGTTGGCGTACGAGGCCACTACCGTCGCCCGCCTGGATCTCCTATTCGGTCAGTCGCCGACCATCAGCAGCTCCACCACGCGCGGGCCAGCGTGGCTGCAGGCAAACGTCGGGTGAACCGATGCGAGGTGGAGCGCACACGCGGAGCAAGGAGGCATCGGGGCTTGGTGAAGGAGAGTCCGGCGGCGGGGCGAGCGTGGCCAGGAGTGGCGACCTTGGTTGATTCCCTCGACCGGAGAAGCGTGCACGACCAGGCGATGGGGACTGGCGAGAGTGGAACGAAGACGGAGGTCCGGTGGCGGAGGCGAGATCTAGTGAGAGGCGGAGATGGCCCCTTGGGTGGGCGCGGTGGCGAGGAACTATGGTGGCGGTAGGTGGGAAATACGAGAGAGAGGAGTGGGGGAGACTGCCACATGGGTCCCATAGTGGACCGGCCGAACGAGGCCGAGCGCGTCCGTTTCGGGGCAAAGCCGACCTAGATTTGGTCGGAAATGCGATAGTCTGGCCCAAAACCGAACAAATCAAATACATAGTAGACCATTGGGAGATGGACTTTGTCTAGCCGGACAGAAACAGGATGAAATGGTCCGTTTGAGGGTGCTGTTGGAGTTGCCTGAGTGCTCGGGATTTTTTTTGAATAAATAGTGCTTGGGATATGAGACCACCGTTTGTGGGTCAAGCTGGCTGACCCGTGGGCCACTCAGCGCTGGCTCCATTGATTCAAATCTCGTTTAGGACCGGCCCACTTGCCCCATTGGACTTGGATTTATGGGTCGGGTCAGTGGCCTAGCGGGCGGACCCGACCGGTTCCCATCCTGACGTTGGAGTTGGCCCTCGTGACCAGCTCAGCTCGGCATCCCGCTCTGTCCTCTCCACGGCGCCGCGTCCCCTCCATTCCCCTGTCTGTTCCACGGCAGACACGCGAAGGCGTCACCCGGGTGCTGATCTCTTCACCGCAGGTGTTTTTCTCGCGAGGTGCGCGCGACCGGCTTTCTGTTTTATATATCTCCTAGTTTTAGTAATTGCGCCCCAGATCTGTTCCTATACTATTAATGAAATGGACAATCTTCTTCGGCAATATGCACTGTGTTCTCCAACATGGGATTGGAATTTAATTTCAAAGTCTAGGGTCACCCTTTATTGGAGTAGTTGATTCCGTTCCAATTCCTGGAGGTGAAGGAGATCTGTAAGCAGTTCCTCTTTTATTTACCCTGGCATTTGTCCGGAATCCTAAAAACCGGATTTGTAAGTGGCCTGGATCAAATCCTAGTTCTTTTAAAATTATAGTCTGAATCCATTCATAGAACTCCAATTCAGTTTTTGGTCGCTACAGTTGCAATTCAAATACCATGATCTGGGCCAGAGTATTTCACGTGGAAATGATCTGCTTATATGCTTGTCATAACGGAATGTTAATGCTTAGACAGGATGAAGGATAGGGAAAGCTAAAAAATGATGTAGACAGCAACTAAAGTACTCATAACTCAAGGAAGATTAGCTGACTTGCAGCCTTCTGAAACATGCTTTAGATTCATGAGTTTGGCCTAAGTTGATATTATCTCTTGCCAAATCAATGTATCGACAGCTGAACATCAAGCCGCATAGTTTGACCATTGCATAAAGTAAATTTCAGAGTATACTGTGTCAGATCACGTGAGGTACAATTATCTTTGGTAGCGACTTGAGATTTATGGTTCATCTCATAAACCTTTTTATTATTTACATCATATGAGTGGTGTTTTTCTCCTTCCAATAGATACACTTATATTCATTATGTACATGACCTGTCAGACTATGAGGTTACAATTTTTCTTGCAGCCATGGTAGCCATGAATCAGGGAGGGCATCGATGAAGGCCCTGATTTGTAAAGTCATTGTGGTAGCTACTATTGCAGAAACCATATCATAACGTCCAATCAAGACCTGCAGAGAATACAGAAACGCGATGCTGCAATATGGTCATGTTGTCTTTGGCAATTCCATGAATGAAATACTAAGGTAAGATGGCCAAAATTTTTCTTTTCTTCACAGAAGTTACGTTTATAGTTTGCAGAACTACAATTCACCGAAAATATGATTTTCCAAATATTTACTCATCTTTCGTTTATCGATGACTACTTCGGTCTACATGAGTAAAAAGGGCACACAAAGCAATTAACTTGATAATGCTAGTTATAGTGTAATCAATTGCTACTGTCAGGGACTCATTTTGTATGTGTGAAAGTGGTTACGTGAGTGGAGGGTAGCTAAGCACCATTCCTGGCTAAGAGGTGCCCTCGCCAGTGAATAGGTTTTTATGACACCTGAAGGGTAGTTATGTCCGTGGCACAGTCACAGTAGCTTAGAATGGAATACTGTAGTAGATATATAGCAGTAATATTTACTATTAATGACACTTAATCTCTTACATGGAAAAATGGATTTTGATGCCATTTGAAGGTTCAATTGTTTATTTCTAGTAATTTGGAAATTATATTTTAAAAAGAATAATGGCAGTTAAATTTACTTTCTCTAAACAAATGGCACATCAGTAATGTGAAGGAATAGAAACATACCTTCTTGCAAGTTCATGATGCATATGCCCATAGCACTTGTTGGGTTACACTGAAATTAAGCGCTCATCTCCTTTGGAAGACTAATGTCCAGGAAGTGCAAGCTGTCAATTGAAGTTTTATCACACATCAAAAGACATTTCCGAGCATACTTGTAGTGATGTTAAGGATAATGGAATATAAATGATACAAGGCTACACAAAGTTTATACGAAAAATTGTTGAAGCCCATAAAACATATGCGTGATGTACCAACGGTGTTTACTGTTATGCTTGGATTTGGGGATTAACCAAAGATCAACATAATTTAATGTCGGTAGACATAATTTTTATGTTGGCCAAATGTTAAAACTAGATTCGGATTAAGTAAATCTTTATTTGATTGATATTTCATACTTTCAATAGGAAGACAAGTTAGTACTTTGATACATGGATAGTTGTATATAAGCCAGTGTAGTAATAATTTATGGAGTTTTAGTTCATAACTATGATCTGATAAAGATTGTGTGCAAAATTTGGTCTTATTAACCAAAATTGTGTTAGTGTTCTGTTTACTTCTATATTGTCGGACAACTTTCAGAATCTGGCCACCATCCAGTTTATTTTTTGGCCAAAGGCAAAACTGTGGCAAGACATATTGTGTGGCCAAACTGGGAGGCAGATTTGGTTGCAGTCTTGCAGACAAAATTAGCCAATTATTGCTACAAGTTGACATGCATAATTACCATTAAAAAAATGACTATATAGCCTCATGCGCATAAAATATTTTTCATTATGTAATTTCATTGCATATCTATGAATGTAACAGACCTCATGGACATAAAAGCCATGCCAACAAATACAGCTTTCACAGCATCCTTGCGTCCAGCGTATTCAATTGCTAATGGTAGCATCTCATACAGTGTCAGGAATGCCATTACTCCTCCCACTGTGCAAAAAGGAAAATTAATAAAACTAGTAGATAATTTATGCTACTTATAAAAATTTATTAACTTTCTGAAACTGCCCTTACCTAATCCAAGTAGACCTTCCAATATTTCTGGATTTAAGTTGCTTGGGAATAGGTACGCTGTAAGAAAACAGTTGCATACCATTTGTTTGAGATACAAAGAGGAAAATACATATGAAGTGCGTGAAGTTCAACCTTTAAAGATTGTTACTTGGTGAGCAGAAAAAGTGATGTAATTATACATGCTTGAGAAAGATTAGCCACAAGTGTCTATTTACTTCTTAATGCAGCTCTTGCATGTCATTGACTAGAGCATTTGTATGGTCTGGAATGCACCATGATCCATTTTCAACAACTCGGCTTCTCTACATGCAGCTACTCTTAGTCACCATAAAATTACTAAGGTATCTTGCGGCTACTTTTAGTCATCAAAAAATTACTTTGGTACTTTGCAGCTACTTTTAGTCACCACAAAATCTGTTTATCCATTACCATGTCTGACACAATTACACATTATACCATCACATGATATTTATATAGTTCCTCTATGAATGATGCATCTTGTTTGTTTAGGCTTATCCTCTTATGCATTGTTCGATGATCACTTCATTTGGGTGTAAACACATCATTATGCTTTTCTGATGTATTTTTGTATTATTTCAAAACTATTTACATCTATATTTTAAGTTACACATGGGTAAGTGGTAACACAGTGTTGCATTATTCATTTTTTTATATTTACACCGTAAGAAAATTTTACACTGACCACATTTATCTTTATTTCAGTGTAATAACAGTGGTAGGTTAGGGGATTAACGGCACAAATGCTTTGGATAAGTCACTTTATAATAGAAGAAATAAAAAAGTCAACCTACCCACGATAATTACACCTATTGGCTCCGCAAAACCAGAAAGTGTTGCTAGTTTGAATGCTTGCCATTTGCTGCACGATAGAGACAAAACAACAATTATTAAACTGCAATCACAGAGATTACTTTCTTTCCAACTCAGTGCGCAATATTTTATTCTAACATCTTATGTATTGTAGCAGTTCTATGCTGCTATAGAAAATAACTACTTCAGTTAGCCTTTTGAATTAAGCCAGCTAAGCCGTGCTTATTTCTGATCATTTAAAGGAGGACATTTAATATATATAATTCAGCAGTGTCATGTTAACTCATATACTTCCTTGTTTAACTGTAAGTGTCCTCAGCCCAGCATGCGCACAGACCAAGAGAACACTATATCTTATAGTCTTAAGGATGATGACCATGAATACTCCTATTACACGAGATACTACAAGAAATTTGAATCTTCCAAAGCATACTAAGTAAGGGTAGGACAGAATATTGCATTAGCCAGGAACGGATGTTATTTCGAAATTGAGACTTCTCATGCTAGTGACATTTAATAGTGAACAGAGAGAGTATAAAATATTTGATGCATATTCTGTAATAATTATAACCAGTACCTGCAAGTGGCGAAATATGCAGGGAGAGCTACAGCAATACCCTGCGCATGAACACAAAAATACTACAAATATTAGCAGATTCTTTGGTCTTAACAACTCTCCATAAGTGATCACTTGTGTAAAAATTCACCACAATAGGTGTTGTACTATCATGAGTCTTAAATGGAAGATCTCCAATGCGGTGAGTGCATATAGAAGGTGGGGAGAATCATGTCCCAGTTTTGTACTTTGATAATGGATTGAGGTTGGGAATGGAAATTGCAGACCATTCCTATTCCATATACATTCTCTAACCATTTAAAAGCCAGTATATCCAATTACCTCTGGGATGTAGTGTAGAGCTATAGCAATAACCAAGTTAAGGCCAGCACGAAAGCCCTGAAAGGTAGATAAGATTAATGGGTACACAACATAAACTATGACTATACATTGGTCAGTTTCTGGTTCACACTTACTCAAAATGTTGGCAGTGTTAAAAATTAGTTGGCAGTGTTATCAGCTAAAAAGAAACATGCTTAGAAAAATAAAACAAAACATTACGCTATTCTTGTAATAAGCGAGCTGATTCAATCCCACCTACTCGGTGGATTGTACTCCAAAACTCTCCTTTGCAATGAAAAGAAACGCAATGTCATTGCGTTTTCCCGAAAAAAAAACATTACGCTATTCTACTATAACATGCACGGAGGGAGATGTATCATCTTTAGACATATTACCCACAGACTGAACTATTTGTTTTTAAAACATATTATCTATGAAATAGAGTTTGAGGTGCTCAACACTTCAAATGGTTGACAAGGTAGGAAAATTAATAGCAGTAGTATCTGTGAATATATATAGTTCTCAAGAAAAAATAATTTGGGAAATAAATCTAACATGAACAGAAATTTTGATTCTTCATTTTAATTCAATGGAAAAAAATAACATATACTAGTAATTTACTTATTACATCATATCTGGTGCGGCTATAATATACCAGATCTTCACAAACATCTTATGCCTTTATCCATGAGTGAGGAATTTGATACATTAGGCAAGGTGTCAAAAGAAAACATGTTACAAAAAAAATGTAAAACAGTGAATAATACCTTTGCGGTTCCAAGAAATGCAGCAGTACCCACAGGGAAGTTTTGCAGACTCACACCAGCAACTGTTGATGTGAGAACTTTGTCCATGAATGCGATCATTAACAATAATAAAAATCGTAGGAATGGGCCATAACATTATTTGTATCTGCATATATTGTCCTACATCATTTCAATAACTATGTACATTTTGCGTGCGTGGTTGACCTATTTAGATTTGTTGTCTCACGTTCGTAATTTATAAAGTGGTACTGCTGCTATAATTACCAATATTGACTTGGTTCTAGGTTTTCAATGAAACAGTAAATATCTTAGGTCATAACATTATTATACACTGGACATCCTGAAAATTTACTGCCAATATCACTTTTTAAATCATGTCAATGAATTTAAATTGGATTTAGGTATTCAATCTGAATCTGTTAACCTAATTTTTTTGTGCACTATTGTAATTTAGAGTCAATATGCTCTAGCTCAGTACTAAAACGTCAGATATAATCATATGAAAATGCATTTGAAGAACCGATCATGAAATATTCTATATAATTACTTAAAAGGCGTGTTTTTTCTTTCTGGCCTAATGATGAAAACACTATGATGTATTTTTGGTATTCTGTGTTACAGGTTTTGCTTACTTCATGATATACATCACTATTTCTCATTTGGAAGGTTGAGGCACAGACATCTATCTACTTATTCATACATTGAATAGTTAATAAACTGCTACATAAGCGTACAAATAGTTCAACTAGAATATATTGTCTAGAGTACCAAAGTACATTGGACTTACCAACTGCGGTGACAAGTACACTGAAGATAACTCTTCTTCGGTGTCTCATCATAAGTTCCTGCCGTGCTGTGCTATTACCAGTCTTCTTCCCCAAATGGAGAACAGAGTGGAGAATCATATTTAGTTTTCTCTAGAAACACCAACTGAAAAAAGGTGTGTTGGCAAAGTTGAGCGAAGCTATACTTGTTTGTCATTTTCATCTGGTGGACTGCATTCTGGCTCAGGGAAGATATCGGCAATTGCTGAAAATAGAAGTGCTCCAGCGAAAAACTGCAAAGCACAGGCTAAAAAGATGAGAAAGTGTACAAATGCCTGAAAATCATCTTGCTTAATCTCACGGTCTCACCCAAAGGTTTCCTTTCAGAAAACCAATCGCATGGACAGCATCATAAGCCAAGTCAAAGAAAGACATGCTCAACATGAGTCCAGTAGCAAATCCCTAAAAAGGAGTTGTCAAAATGATTGTTAAATGTTGGTTCTTGCTGTTCTTTGGGTGTGATCATATGGAAGTAGATAGTTGTAGCATTTTACCTGTAATATCCCGAGTGTTCTGTTGCTTGGTGCATGATTTAATATTGCTAGTAATGCACCTGTTGAGAAATAAGAAATATCATTGGCAAAAGGAGTAGGCAAATGTTATCTGACTAGTCTGTCGTTCCAACGTTTTCCAAGAAAAACGTGGGAAAACTCCAATTGAGAAACAAAATTGTTTTTGGCTGTAACTTGAGTGATAACACTAATAGAAATATCTGTAAAAAATCTTTTAAAGATGGAACGTTTTTCTAGAACATTGTTTAGTTATTATTCGTCCGCTTTGAACAGACTGGCATAACATTCTCATAGGATATATATATTAGGGTTGCCATGTAAACACTGTATAAGATATACAGTAAGGAAAATCTTGATTCGAGCAAGCAAATGAAAAACCCGCATTGTAAGTCACAACTTTTGAAAGGAAATGATAACAAAGGCATGTGTGCATCCAATGAAACAGCTCATGTCATGATGGATACATGATATATGATGAATAGAGAGCAGAAGAGAAGGGATGAAGGAAGATGTATATATATGCGTACCAAGGGAGGTGCTCAAGCCACCTACGAGAGACAGGGTAAGGGCAACAGCGATTTTGGGATCCATGTCAGTATGTACTGATTGATGAACTTGTCTATTCCCTATGCACACTCGCTTTTTTCGCAGTGGTCGAAGGAAACAAAGGCTGGGTGTTTACTGGAAGAACAGCAGAGGTATGGTACGGATAAACTGGGGAAGACGAAGTAACAGTGCGTGTTTCGGTGGAGACGATGCGACCTTTATATACAGGCCAGGACTTAGGAGGGGCGGTGGCTATGGCGTTAGGTAGTCAGCAGGCGTGTGTGTGTGACAGCTGATGATGTAATTGAATGGGGGAGAATTAGGGATGTGATCAAGCTGGTGCAGGATGCAGCCAGTGCTGACGCGGTGGTATATATATTGTTTGTAGCTTGAGCATTTGCTGGGATGAGTTGTGGGGGCCAGGTTTGGAATGACTTGGCAGATGGTTGCTTGCTTGCTAGCTGTCTTAATTCGTAGGCATCCTGATGGTTGAGGTTTGCCTGTGGGCAAGGTCAGGCTGTGAGGTAACTCTTTCCTAGATTTCTTTAGATGGGAAGAAAGCTATTTAGGACTAGGAATCTTATAGCAAGCCTCTTTTTTATTGTGAAGTACTTAATAAAGTACATATTTCAGTAAAAGCCTCTTATTATGTACTAATAAAGCATTGAGATGGATCTTGTTGTCTGGAGAACCTAGCTAACATGTCAGATTTTGATTTCTCTCATTCGGTAATATTACAATGTGAAATGGAGGTATATAATTGTGTAAAGTCCGAGGGAACATAAAATATACTATTCGTAGCACACAGTTAGATCCTGTATTCTGAGGCTGCATATCAATAGAGCCATGAAACAAGCCTCCTGTTGCAATGCGCGATTGCATCACCATCTTCGTCGTCGTATAATTAATTGATACGAGGAAAGTAATAATGATATGGTTTATAAAACGTAAAGGGAAAAAGGATGTTGGAAGGTGGAGTAAGCAGGAGGCGGACGTGACAAAAAGGCGCTCAAGTAGCCGATTAGAAGATCTAACTCTTGAGTTACGTATCGATGTTTGTTTCGTAGCTAGCAGGATTATGCAGTGTCAGAAAAGGAGGAGACGCATGCAAATCCAACTGCATTATTCTTCATCGGCCTGTAAAGAAAAAGCAGCAGGGCACCCCAGCGCAGGGGGGGGGGGCGTGTGGCCGCATGCTACGTAGCAGCACACGAGGCTAGATCTTGACGCAGGCCGTCGTCGTCACCGTCGTCGAGGACAGCGGCGCACGTGGAGGGGAGGCGGATGAGCATCCGGCGGTCGGCGCCGGAGATGGGCGGGCCGGCAAGGAGCACGCAGAGGCAGGGCTGCCCGAGCTCGCGCACCGCCCAGCAGCAGTCTTCGGTGGGCGGTGCGGGGCTGAAGGGCGCCACCGCCGCCTTGCACGGGATCATCAGCCGCAGCAGCGCGCTGAGGTAGTTGTAGCTGCTACTGCCGCATGACGTCGCCAACTCCCCTTCTCCTCGTCCTCCTCCTGCCGCCACAGCCGCTGGCGATTTCCCGACGACGACGTCGAGCGCCGGCGACGCTGACACGAGCAGTAGCAACAAGAACATGACTGGTTTGTCAGTAGCACGTCGCTGGTGATGGATCATCCCGTTAACAAATGCAACCTAGCAACAGCTTGTGCGCAGCGTGCTCTGCGAACACGATAAATAGGACGTGGTGTACGATTAGTCTGGTAGGTAAGTCATGTGGCGCATGCATGCACGTCTTAGCTCACGGGCGCAACCAATGCAAGGAACGGATGCATGACTGAATCTTACAAAGCGACCATCATGTTCGTGCTCGTCACCGTCCAAAACTAGTTCATGGGTTTTAACCCCGACCTTGCAGGCACCATCTTCTCCTCGCCGGTAACAGGCCGGCTACCATGTCCACCTCCCTCTCTCTACCAGTCGTCGATCGAAGGCACTCCTCCACTAGCTAGCTAGGAATCGTCGTACTATGCTCGACCTCTTCTTCGCTTTACTCGCCACTAGTGGTTTACGGGATGAGTTTGACGGGGACGTGATGGTAGGAGGGGAATAATGAGGTGAAGCATGCCGAGAATTGCTTCTTTACCACTAGTACTATATAACTATGTGTCGTCCACTTCCATTTTCTTTTCGTTATCTACCCGTCCCGTTGCCGTCAGATGGTTGTCGGTGTGCTGCCCGTTGAGCTAGTAGGTGCAATGTCCATCAGCATGGTGGCTAAACAAGTACGAAAAGGCATGCATGCAAAGCTACACATACATGCTTGTTTTAGGAAACCTAATTGTTGCACTAAGGCATCTGCATGCCTAGAGCAACCAAGAGAACACCAACTTATAGCTATCAGAAAAAAGAGAAGAATAGAAAACACGGCTTCATCCAACCATTCTACACCGATCGAGCTCCACTCTATTTATTGAGTGCACGGGAATTTTACATCGAACAGTAGAATTAACGCTTGTGACCGGCCAGGAATTTTACATGGAACACTCGAAACCTGGGCTTCATTCCTGTGTGAGAAGGGTGAGAGAACTAGGCGGCACTATATATCAGACTGCTTTTGAGGGGGTTGGGCATGTAATCCTAAGCCGCGGTGGTGCCAATGTTTACTTTCTCAACCCTAGAGTTCATCTCATGTAAGAAAACAATATTTGATAAAGAGATATTGGTTCAGCATCAAGCAAAAGTCTATACTCCTATCTAGGCTAGTTAAAAGTCGAGCAATCTTTACGAGACAACCGTATCTAGGTGCATCATCGGTCCGCTTGCTTCCGAAGACTAGCAGGTTACACGTCTTGTTTATCTCTTGTGACTCAAAGGAGTCAATTCAACACCTTTTTTTATCTCTATATATGTCCTTTTGCCCGTTTTGTTTGACGTGTTGTGTATATTTCCTTTTTACTGCCCGAATTAGTATAAAAAAATATGTTCGGTAACTAGTACTGAGGAATTGATAAGAAAACTAAAGCTCAAATTTGGATTGGAGTATGTGATTGAAGTTGGCTAAGAAAACAAAGTTAATCGAGCAGTTTGTTTAGGGAGGAAGTGTGAGAATTAAGGTTAATGATGATATTTGTCATTATTTCCAAATTATAAAAGCTTAGGACAAGGGGATCCTCTATCACAAATGCTTTTCAACATAATTGTGGACATATTAGCCATTTTAATTGCTCGAGCAAAAGAAGGGGCCAGGTTGAGGACTTATTCCTCATCTTGTCGAGGAAGTACTTCAATTTTGCAATATGCGGATGATACGATTTTATTTATGGACTATGATTTAGATAAGGCTATCAATATAAAATGTATCCTTTGTATTTTTAAATCATTATCTAGTCTTAAGATTAATTTTCACAAAAGTGATATTTTCTGTTTCGAAAAAGCTAAAGTGGAAGAGGACCAATATAAACAACTATTTGGTTGTCAGTCTGGCTCTCTTCCATTTTGATACCTAGGGTATCCAGTAGAAAGCCGGTTTGAAGGTAAACTTGGTCGTTGGGCAGGCAAGATGCTATCGTATGGAGATCGTCTTGTGCTGATTAATTCAGTATTTTTCTATTTACTCATGTTTATGTTGTCTTTCTTGGATGTACCTATAGGGGTACGAAAGCGTATGGACTTTTATAGATCACGTTTTTCTGGCATTGTGAATATGGTAAACTTAAGTATCAATTAACTAAATGGGATATAATTTATCGTCCAAAAGACCATGGAGGACGGGGAATTGAAGTTCTAGAGATTAAAAACACATGTCTTCTTAGTAAATGGTTGTTTAAATTACTTAACGAAGAGGGTATGTGTCAAGAGCTACTATATGACAAGTATCTATCTCAAAAAAAATAGCTGAAGTACAAGTAAGCCGGTGAATTCACCATTCTGGAAATAACTAATGGGAGTTAAAGATGATTTGTTTAGAAGGGTACTCTTCAAAATTGGTGATGGTACTACGGTTAGATTTCGGAAAGATACATGGTTAGGCTCAAACCTCTAGCTCAGCAATACCCTTCGTTATATAATATTGTGCAACGAAAAAATGTTACCTTCGAAAAAAAATGTCCACGACCCCCTTAAATATTGGTTTTAGAAGGTTATTGTCCAGTGATAAGTGTAATAAGTGGAACTTGTGGTTACACTTGTGCCAAAGAATGATAGGGGTATATTTAAATAATGAACCCGATGTTCTCATTTGGAATTTAGCAGCCTCTGGAAAATTTATAGTTAAAAGTATGTATGCCGACCTCATTAATGGCCATACAAGGTCGTTCCCATGCAAATGTTTATGGAAGTTGAAAATCCCATTAAAGATAAAAAAATATGTGGTTTCTAAGTAAAAGGTTTTATTAACTCGAGATAACATGGCCAAGAGAAACGGGAATGGGGGCAAGAAATGTTGTTTATGTCAGGAGGAGGAAATAGTTGAACATCTAGTTCTCTCTTGTCCTTTTGCGAGGTTAATCTGGAGAACATAGTATCTGCATATAACATATAACCATCTATCAATATAACAAATGTGTTTGATAATTGGTTGAATGGGTTCAACAAAAATACTGAAGCTAATAAGATTCACATTGGGGCTTCTGCTTTGGTTTGGTCGATATGGAATTGTAGAAATAACCTTGTATTTAATAGGAAAGATTCTACCCATTTTTTGCAGGTTATTCATATGGTTGTTCATTATATAGTTATGGAATTTTATACTCCCTGAGAATCACTAGGAGTGCATGGTTACCGGTTGCAACCGACTGCTATTGGTTGATCGGAATATCTTCTACTAGGCTACATGGCAGCCTACTAATAGAATCCAAGATATTTAGATTGCTGAGCATTTTGCTTATTTTTCATTGGTTGATCTTTGTATTGACTCTCTCTAGTTTTCCAGACTTAGCCAAATTTGGCAGATGTAGGGTTTTTGACTAGAGCATGAGAGGGGATGTTTTTGATGGGTTGCAGGGTACACAAGCATCATCAAGTGGATGAGGTTGAAGTGTAGATTGAGTAGAAAGGATCCATGCTTGATATTGGTCTTCATTGACTTGGAAGCTTCTAGAGGGGATATCTTCAGAATTGATCTGGTTAAGGGTTTTAGAGGATCACCTAGTATCTAGAGATTAGATCTTGCTTTGTATTATTTCTTAGGGTTTGGTGATCTTCACATATCTTGATCCTAGAGGATGAGCTCCTAGAGTAGCTCATACTACTTCTAAGCAATAAATTCAAACAGCAGATCAAGGCAACTCATCTTACAAACAAATAAACTACTACTAGGGTTACCATCAAGCCTAGCTTGAGGTAAGGTTGAGGCATTTTGAAGAGGTTGGATTTTGAATAAGATGAGAGTCCTTGGTATCTCTACCAAGAATAGAATTCAAAAGCTTACTAAAAGGTTTTGGAGATCCTAAAGATAAGAGTAGTTGAAGGTTCTGTCTTGAAAACATAAGGAGATTATATTATATATCTCTCCATAGTTTTGTCAATAGAAGCTACTAAAATAGCTTTGGTTACATAAGCATCTTGACTCAGGTTTTGAAATGCCAGAACATTTGAGAATATGTAAAATGAGCCAGGATAGTTTTGTTAAATAGCTTTTGTCAACTGATGGTGAGGTAAGGAGTATCATATGGTATACAAACACATGCACAAGCACAAAAAAACAACAACCAAACACTGCACCAATGAACAAGAAAAAGTTTTTGTTCCCCCTGATTCTTGCATTCTAGACAACTAATCAGGATTGCTGAAATTGGGATGTTACAGACCTTTCCCCCTTAAAAGAATCTTGTTCCGAGATTCAGGAGAGTAGGGTTAGGGGATTTTGAGTCGGGTTGATACTAGGTGTCTTACGCGTACTATCTTACAGACTCCGTCTTTGAGAGTGACTAGTCTAGGGATGAGGTTTGAGCTTCAGTCTTCTGGGCTGCACAGAGGGTTGAGAAAAGTCCGGTCCTTATTTGCGAGGGATGACCTTCTTTTCCTTCCGGACTCTATATCTCGAGGCTTAGACTAGGCAGACTATCTCGATGCTGAACTTCACGGGGTACTCATCGGAGGATAGAATCTACAGCTGGGAGTACCTCTCTCTAAGGGTCCACGACTCTTCCTTAGGGGCGTAGCGCATCCTATTGAAGATCTTACGGTCGATACTCCTAGATTTGCTTCTAGTGAAGGGTTACTCTATTTTGGTGGGAAAGACGCAGTCTTTCCCCCTTAGAATTAAACTGGGGTAGGTCGGAGAGTTGACATAGTCCTTTCTTCTTGGAGTAGAGACCTTCGGAAGACTTCCGGGAATTATGACTTACTGGGCTTATATACTACTATTATTCGTACTTAGCCTGTTGGAGTCTCAAATCCTCTAAGCGATTGGAACTGAGTGGTTAGGTATCCTGTGATACTTCCGGTGGGTTTTCAGCTGCCATAGCGAAGGGATTTCATAGAATCCTTTAGTTCGTTTCTCCTCGGATGAACCGCGAGTTGCTACTTGGCGAAAGACGTCGAATCTAGGATCTTCTCTAAAGTATCTTCCGGTAGACAGTCTTCTGGAGATTGAGTGGAAAGACGCAGTCTTTCCACCTTAGAGCTTCACTAAGGTGCTTTAGGAGTGGTGCGGATCTTCTGTCTGGGAGTGCTGCCTGGCGATTAGTGGAAGTTGTCTTCTTTCTGGGTCTTGATTGGAGTCTTCGAGTGATGCCATATTCTCGCAAACCTTGGTGGGTGTGGTTTCCTAACACAACCTTTAAGGGATTAGCTCAAGGTGTATTAGCGGTTTACGACTCTTCTTGCTAGAAATGAGTCAGGGTTGAAGCAGTCAACGCCGGGTAAGTGGTCTTCATTGGCATTTCTTCGTTGCTTCTGATTGATGGCGTAGGGGACTCGTTGTCTTCACACTTCCTAATCATCTGACTTTAGGGGTGGTTCTGACCTTCTAGGGAGGATCATTCCGTTAGTTTGGGGTAGGGTCGACTGGATTAGTTAGTCTCCTGAGGCGGTCAGAAGCTCTAATACACTGAAGGTTAGTGTGGTTAGGTCTTCACTTCTTATTTTGGTTGACTTATCAGGTGGTTTCTTATGGATATTGAGGTTCCTTCGGTGATTGACTTCCGGCTTCAACGGGATTCTTGTTGTAGTAGACTGAGGAACAAGGGAGTGTGGTGCTATTGACGAGTCTTGCAAGGTAAGTTTGACGAGGTATGTCGTCCTGCTGAGGTGAAATCTTCGAGTTGATTCTGACCTGACGATGTCAAACTCCTGGTTCTTGCGATGCTTTTCCTCTCATATACTCTCGAGGTTAGTCTAGGTCTTATTACCCACAGCTAACACAGGGGTTTCCTGAGTTACTAGGTGTGTTATCGCTCCTCGGGTCACATTTTTAAAGAGGTCAAAGCAACCAGAACATACAAACAAGATGAGCAGAGTGAGGGGATCGCAATGTCCTTAGCAAACAACTCTCATCAAGCAACACATGATGCACTTAGGCAAGCAAACACGCTCAACGCTAGGGACCAAGGAGTTAACTACTCGCGATGTAGGGGAATCCTATTCTTAGGGCTATTGACCCTAGATACCATCTTTCTTCAGGTCAGAGTCACTATCTTGCCGATAAATCCTTCGTCGTATCTTGGACGCTTCTTGATAGTGCAACACCTGATGTCTTCTGATTATGAGGATTCCGCTGGTAAAGTGATATTGTAGTCTCCTTGTGTTTGCTGGTAGTTGCTTGTCTTTATCTTGTTCTCATTGTCTTCACCGGGTTCCAAATCCTAGTTATTTAAAATCCGTAGGTTTGAAGTTTGGACGGGAGTTAGAGGAAACCATTTTCGAAAACATTTACTTAGAGTAAGAGAAGAAGTAGAACTTTTTGAAACTTATTGAGAAGCTAGTTTTCGAAAGCCGAGGTTTTCAAAATAAGGTTCCTGTCTAGCGACCATGCTAACTAAGGTTCTCCTACAGTCAGGATGGCTCTGATACCAAATCTGTGGGGGCCCCGGATTAATCCTCCGAGAATCCCTGTTATGCATACAACCACGATCCCATGATCAGTTAGTTGTGGCACATAACCGACAAGTATCATTACAACATCCGAGACATACCGAATTACAAGACTTACGTAAATGCCATTATGGCTACATCAATAATCATCAGCGGAACTTCATCAAGCGTAGAGCCTGATCCATGCCTTAACCTACATGCAACTGACTGAGAGAACGTTCTAGCTCGCATAATTGTCCACTTCACCTTCTTCTTGATATCTGACCAAGTTAATAGCCAGGGACAATGCCAGTGAGTACTTTGAATGTACTCACAAACCACCTTAATAGAATAATAAAACAAGAGGATATGCAATATAGCTGTGGCAGTAGGTGGGCTCCAAGGGAGGTTCTTTTCTCAAATACTTTCTCTTGTAGATATAACATCTACATATCTTTGTTGAAAAACTTTTGCAAAACATTTTGGAAAAACCATTTTGAACATTAGGACTGGGTCACCCATTTGTTCCTCCTTTACGGTCATCCCATGACCAAACTCCTTCCATCCCTTTTTGACCATCCCATGGTCAAAACAGGGATCCTTTCTGACCATCCCATGGTCAAAACATTTCCAAAAGCCATTTCTTTTCTGAAATCCTTTTTGAAAACAAAACCAGCACCGCTCTACAACAACCTTCCCAACCGTCCATGACCACGGACGCGGCTATCCGAATAGATTTACACTCTGCAGAGGTTGTACACTTTACCCACACCATCTGGGTACACTACTCTGATCTTCACCGATCGTGGGTCGAGTAACCGATCAAGACTCTCCGGATGCCCACTCCAATATAAGTGCCTACCCTATGAGTGTTAATCCCCTCAAAACCGGGACGTCGAGTACCGAGGACCAACCGGAGTGCTTTTTCCACTTCTCGAGTGTGCGCTTTCAATGAGGGGCTCATAGTAACGCGTGGAGGCCAGCAGACCCTTTGTTCCTTCTCCAGGTCGATGTCCCACATGGACCTTTATCGGAGAAGGCCCACCCTCCAGGGATCCCCGATCCCCTGTAGTTGTTGTGAGGCAACTTATACCATAGTAAGCAAACATCAAATCCAGCCTTGTCCCATATCAGAGTAATGTGGTTGCACATGGTTAATTATTCTAGCAAAACTGCAAAGAACCGGGTGCGTTTTTGTAAACCTTTTTCCTCCATCTTTCCTTCAACAGTTTGTAAAACAAAACCTTTTTCTTTCTCAACATCTCTTGGGAGGTCCCACCTCACCAGGGTTTTATCATAAAACATTTGGTAAAACTTTTTCCGGGGTCTTCCCATCCTCTAGCTTTGCTTCGGCTAAATCGGGGGTCTCCAAAAGGGGTATGGTGTAATACACCGTCTATTCTACTAGGGACAAGTAGGTGTCACCAAGGGGGTTGTACTTAATAGTACAGAAGTGTAATAGTTCGGAGGAGCTGAACCACCACCATATATATATCAACATATAGTAAAGCAATGCAGTTTTAATAAACAGTTGATAAAACATGCATAAGTAAAACAATAGGACGAGGCTTATGAGCAAGAAGGTGGCTTGCCTGCGATCAGCAATGTGGAATCATTGTCCCTGGACTTCTTCTTAGAAAACCATAATAACCAATAAAAACCATCTCCTTCTGCTCTCTGATAAAATCGCAACTATCATCGATTGGGAACACATGCAAACAAACACAAGGGCACAATCAATACAAGACATACAATCACCAATACAATACAACAAGCAACTGAATAATACCAACTAATATTTAGAGAGTTTTTAGAGGATTTGATTTAGAAGGTGGAGATGGCCTTGGAGAAGGGGGTGAACACCCCTTAGGGTTTATTGTCGAGGAACTACCTAAGAGGGGTTTTTGGACCAAGGACATACTCTATAGGATACCATTGGGTAAAAATGATACCAAAAGATAAGATTTGATAAAATGAAACCAACAAAAGTGGTTTCACTGTTTTATCACTTTTCTTTATTTAGTTATGATTTTTCTAGTGGAATAACTTCTAGTTTTAGGGAATAATTCACCAAAAAAGTTCTAGAGCTCCAAAAATTAATTCCTTGGATGATTTTGTAGGGTTTAATGTACTTGTTCACTGAGAGTTGGAATCATGCCAAAATAATTAGCAGAATGCCCTCAGGAAATTCTCAAAGGCAGTTCTGGAGCTATTTAGTCTTTTTCACCAGATTAAGTCTACAAAGGCTTTTGAGTTGATTAAGGGCATAAGGTATTTATTTAGAATACCTTTCTGTAGAAATTGGAATCAACCTTTTTGGAGTTACAGAGCTACTAGAGTGATTTATCTAGTGATAATACTATATACAGAAATGTTTAATGCATTATAAATCCTCAGAAACTCAATAATTCTTGACCTCCTGGATATTGACAGGTATTGATGTACCACATCACTGGGATGTCGAATCAACCCAAAATATGTTGTATATTTACCTAGGGATTTTTCTAAAGGCAGAAAGTCTCTATTTTTGTTATTTTTGCTAAAGCAGCTTCAGGGCCCCACTTGGCTTGAGGCCAATTCCATGTGTTAGGTATATTAAACATCTACCAGAGACAATCGAGTTTTCTCCATTTGGAGATTTTAAACTCCCTGAGGATTTTGTTTAGTGCAGAGGACATCTTTTAGTGGATTAATTGCTAATAAATAAAGGAAAATATTTTTGGTAAAAGACTAGTTCTGCAAGTTGCACAAAACACTGTGGTATTTTGTAAAAATTAGATCTGGGTAAAAAGTATTACTTTCTATTTTTATTTGCATTTAAACCAACAGATATCTTGCAGATCAAGAAATACAGGAAAAAGGAAAAGAAAAGGGGCTTCGCGGGCTGGGATCTGTGGTTAATTGGGCCGGCCAGAGGAGATTTGGCCCACGACGCACGAGGCTCGTGTGGGAGAGGGGTTTCGAACCTGCGGGGGCGGGCCCAACTGTCGGTGACGGAGGCTGGCGAAGCGGTATGGGCCGCTGGTGGCCGCTCGATCGAGTGGCGATGGACGGCTGTCCATCGTTGTCTCCCCAGAACGCGGCGGCTACGCCCATAAACCCTAGCTGGCGGCAGGGAGGCGCGTGGAGCTTGCCAACGGGGCGGGGAGGAGTCGTGGATGGTCCAGGGAGGTGTGGCGGTCGGCGACGTGTCCGGAGAGGGGCAGCAAGGCAGGGTTTGCCGCCGGGATCGGGCTCGCGCGAGGATGCCTGAGAGCGACCTCGTCAGAGCTCGACCGCGGCGACGGTAGAGGCAATCCCTGGCCAAAAGAAGAGTAGGATTAGATAGAGGAGGAGAAGGGGGTTCTGTAGGCTAACATGCAGAGGAGGGGGAGCATGGGAGAGTGAGCTTAGCTCGATTTGGCGAGAAGGCTGAAGCTTTGCTTCTCTCTCCCTCTCGAATAGAACAGAGCAGGGGAGAGGGAGAGGAGGCTCTGGGAGCGGAGGTGGAGTGGGAGGGAGGCAAATGAGGGAGCAGGAGTGGGGTGGAGGCCTCTGGTCCATTTAAAGGAAATGGGGTTCATGGTGGACATGGCCTATGGAGCAATGGTGAGGGGTGAAACCAGGGCTAGTATTGTTGTGGGCTAAGGAAAGGTGGTTTTCTGGTCGAGCTGTAGGGCAGAGAGAGGTGGGGTGGAGTGCTGCAAGAAGTAAATATGTGGCCAATGTGGGTAACTCTCCTTCCTCCAAGCACTAAAGTACAATGGGAAGGGGGTGCTACAGTGCTAGGGCTATAGTGCACATGACCAGAAGGGTGTGAGTTGTGCTGGGGAAACTTGCTTGACCAGGTTGGTAAGGTTTTGTGGGCTTTTGATTTGAGGATTTGTCTCCTTGGCAAATTTGATAAAAAAGATGGCTATGAAGAAATTCTAAAAACCTGCATTGGACAAGATGGGGAGATGGTACTGGTGGGTAGATGAGGTCAAGAAACACCTCCAAGAATTATTTGGGATTTTTCAGAGGAATTTAATTCCACTTAAAATCATTTATTCAAAAAGTACAGAAGTAGTTTCTAGGAGATCATTTGATAATTTTACATTGGACAGGTGGATTTTTTGATGTGAGATGGTCCCAAATAGGAATACACACTTAGGGGAATTTTCCCAAGATTTATTGGGGCTTAAAAGTATTTAAAACATTTATTATTCCAATTCATCCATTTAAGAAAATGGGCAAAAAGAAATAATGAAACCCTTCAAAAATATTTATTTTTGAAGTTGGAAGTTAGGGTATGATATATGGGCCTCAAAAGTGCTTAGATTTGGGGAAGTGTTTTGGCAAAAACCAAACTTTCCTTTGGGAAAGGAGTTTTGGAGATTTTGACTATTAAAGAGATTTATTAGATCTGGAGCCATAATAATTATGGATAATATTTTATAAATCTTGATGATCATGGTAGATGATGTAGACAAGGTGTAGCAATCATTTTAAACCTTGTAATTGGAGAATCTAAGTTGATTTTGGTGGTATACCCTAGATTAAGGATCTAGGGTGATGTTAATTTCATACCATCAAAACATGGTTGTATCTTGGAGTTCAGATCTCACCTTGATGCAAGGGATAGATGTACAGTTATACCAAGTCATATATATGATCATGGAAGAAGGGGTTTGGATTTTTTACCTTTGAGGTGGTCTAGAAGTGAATGCAAACTTTGTGGAAAATAAGGCTGACATGCCAGATGAGTCATGATGCCTTATAGACCATGTGGTTTTTAAGACGCACAGAGATCCTCTTGGAACAAGTGAAGTATATATTGATAGAACTAAATGATTAGAACACAACCATGCAACGATTTGGTCCATAGTAGGTTGGATGGTGGTGTGAGCTTCTATCAAAGTAGGCACGATGACTAGATTTGCAGGAAAAGTTATTTTCTTGTCTACAAAACCATCAAGAACAAGTAGGTTGGAGGATGATCTAACCAAGGGAAAGAGTGGGCCTTGGTAGTCCTTAGGATGGTTAAAAATATGGTTTAAGTTCATTACCAAAATGCACAAGGGTTTAGAAAGGGAGACATTCAAAAAAGTGATGTTGGAAATAGTTTTCCAGACAGCCAAATTTGGCAAATGTAGGGTTTTTGACTAGAGCATGAGAGGGGATGTTTTTGATGGGTTGCAAGGTACCCAAGCATCATCAATGTGATGAGGTTGAAGTGTAGATTGAGTAGAAAGTATCCATGCTTGATATTGGTCTTCATTGACTTGGAAACTTCTAGAGGGGATATCTTCAGAATTGATCTGGTTAAGGGTTTTAGAGGATCACCTAGTATGTAGAGATTAGATCTTGCTTTGTATTATTTCTTAGGGTTTGGTGATATTCACGTATCTTGATCCTAGAGGATGAGCTCCTAGAGTAGCTCATACTACTTCTAAGCAATAAATTCAAACAGCAGATCAAGGCAACTCATCTTACAAACAAATCAACTACTACTAGGGTTACCATCAAGCCTAGCTTGAGGTAAGGTTGAGGCATTTTGAAGAGGTTGGATTTTGAATAAGATGAGAGTCCTTGGTATCTCTACCAAGAATAGAATTCAAAAGCTTACTAAAAGGTTTTGGAGATCCTAAAGGTAAGAGTAGTTGAAGGTTCTGTCTTGAAAACATAAGGAGATTATATTATATATCTCTCCATAGTTTTGTCAATAGAAGCTACTAAAATAGCTTTGGTTACATAAGCATCTTGGCTCAGGTTTTGAAATGCCAGAACATTTGAGAATATGTAAAATGAGCCAGGATAGTTTTGTTAAATAGCTTTTGTCAACTGATGGTGAGGTAAGGAGTATCATATGGTATACAAACACATGCACAAGCAAAAACAAACAACAAGCAAACACTGCACCAATGAACAAGAAAAAGTTTTTGTTCCCCCTGATTCTTGAATTTTGGACAACTAATCAGGGTTGCTGAAATTGGGATGTTACAATAGCCTCCAGCCATGAAAACTTCCGCAGCATCGCCACCACCGAAGAGGAGATTTGGGGGACAGAAAGTATCTATTCCGGCACCCTGCCGGGACGGGGAATTGCCCTCGGGGCCATCTGCATCGATCTCCATCGTCGTTGCTGATTCCCATGATGAGGAGGGAGTAGTTCTCTCTCGAGGCTAAGGGTTCTACCGGTCGCTATGTGTTCATCTCTCTATGCATGATCATATTGTGATCATGAGCTTTGTAATCAAGTAGATCTACTTTGCTACTCAAGTGCTTTAATAGATCTCTGCTCTCCCCATCTATGTGAAAGTGACAGCGTGCACACCATGGTGGCACTTAGGCTAGAGATTACAAATACTTGTTATGAGTTATATTTGGAGTTGGATGTCTCTATGAAATTGTGGTGTTTGTTGGAACCATCTAGTGCTCAAGGTGACAGTGTGGGGTTATCTATATGGGGAAAGCGAACTTTGAGGTGTGTTGTTATAGCCCTACCATGGATTAGAGTGTCCAACCGGAGAGTAGTTCAGAGTAGTATCATAAAGAGAAGATATTTATATGAGAGTGTTCACTAGTGAAAGTATGATCCCTAGGCCTTGTTTCTTAGCATTGAAACACCCTTTGCAACTAGATCTATTACATGTTTGCTTGCTACCATCTTTATTTCAGTTTGCCTTTAGTCTCTTCCACACCATCAAGCTATTTTCTGACACCGTTGTCTTATATCTATACCATTTGTATTGCACTATCTCTTCACCAAACTAGTGCATCTATACACTTGACAAGTGTATTGGGTGTGTTGGGGACACAAGAGACTTCTTGTATCTTGATTGCAGGGTTGCTTGAGAGGGATACCTTTGACCACTTCCTCCCTGAGTTCGATAAACCTTGGGTGATCCACTTAAGGGAAACTTGCTACTGTTCTACATACCTCTGCACTTGGAGGCCCAACAACTATCTACAAGAATAGAAGTGCATAGACATCAAGCTATTTTCTGGCGCCGTTTCCGGGGACTAAAGAAAAAGAAGCTCCCACGTCAACCACGCGCCAGCAACTATTTTCGGGCGCCGTTGCCGAGGAGGTAAGGTAAAAGGTACTCACATCCTCCGGTGTGAGTGCTCGAAGT
This sequence comes from Avena eriantha, assembly GCA_910589775.1. Lineage (NCBI taxonomy): Eukaryota > Viridiplantae > Streptophyta > Magnoliopsida > Poales > Poaceae > Avena > Avena eriantha. The sequence goes on along the minus strand of OU342746.1, from coordinate 188,908,182 downwards.
TATTTCCTTTAGACTCTGCAATTATATCTTTTTGTTTCTTGTTTTTATTTTCACTAGTTAGGCTTTATGGAAAACAACAACAAAATTAGAGAGCTTTATAATATTTATCTTGAGTTAGGACATGAAGTGTTTGAAGAGAAAATTAAAAAAAACCTATGGAACTTTATTTGCATGCTAATAGCAATGTTATTAGTATGAATTCTTTGAACACCATTATTTCTAATGCTATGGAAAAGTCTAAGCTTGGGGAAGGTAGTTTTTATGAAAATGATCTTTTTAGTCCCCCAAGCATGGAGGAGAAAATTTACTTTGATGATACTATACCTCCAATATATGATGATTACAATGATGAGTATGATATTTTCAGTCAACCTACTATTGAGGAGAAAATTAATTATGATTTCAATATGCCTCCTATATTTGATGATTATGGTGATGAGAATAATAATGATAGCTATTTTGTTGAATTTTCTCCCACTACAATTAATAAGAATGACTATGCTTATGTGGAGAGTATTAATTCTTTTATGCATGTGGCTCATGATAAGAATGTTTTATGTGATAGTTATATTGTTAATTTTATTCATGATGCTACTGAAAGTTATTATGAGAGAGGGAAACATGGTTTTAAGTATCTCAACAATATTAAGGTTCCCCTCTTTATGTTGAAAGTCTTGAAGTTGCACTTGTTTTGCTTTCCTATGATTGTTGCTTTGTGCTTTCATGACTTGTTTATTTACAAGATTCCTATGCATAGGAAGTGGGTTAGACTTAAATGTGTTTTGAATTTGCTTCTTGATGCTCTCTTTTACTTCAATTCATATTTCCTATGTGAGCATCTTCTCAAACTATCATGCCTAACTTAAAGACGTTAAAAAAAGTACTTATTGGAAGATAACCTAAAAGTTTTAGATGAGTCTTTGAAGTTATTACCTCTGTAATAACCACTCCTTATCCTTTTTATTTGCTTTTTGTGCCAAGAGTAACCTCTAATGAGAGAGAAGTAATGCTTGGGAAAGTTGCTGTCCCGAAACAATTTTTGTGCTTCACTGTAAAAATTTGTATAAAATCTCTGTACGTCGTTTTGAGGCGTGTTTTTTGTGTGCATATGACCCAGGTTGTTATCTAACTTTCCTTAGTTTAACACTTCTCGATTTGAGCAACAGAAGGTCTTCGAAAAAATTGGTTTTTACCTGCTGGTCTGTTTTGACAGATTTCTGCCATTATTTGCATTTGCTTTCTTAATCTCTTTCTCTTTGAGTTCTCTTTGATCACTTGAACTTTTTAAAGGAAGTGATACAGTAGCTTGTGTTTTAATGGAAGTTACTTGTGTTGAAACTGAACCAAAAGACTTATTATCTTGAGTACACTAATGTTGCTAATGAAGATTGTGTGAAGTTTTGTATGAAGGAAGAATTTCAGGTGTATGGAGAGAATGATGTAATGAGATGAAGAATGGACAAAAGCTCAAGCTTGGGGATGCCACGCATGTCACCCCAAGAAATATACAAGAAGTACAAGCGTCAAAGCTTGGGGATGCCCAAGGCATCCCCTTCTTCATCAATAAAAATCTCAGGTTTCTTTCAAACACTTCATTTTTATTGTTTCATGCACGGCTATGTTGTTCTTGGAGCGTCTTCTTTTTCGTTCTTAGTTTTCATTTGCTTAGTTTTCTTAGATTTCTGCAATAAGTTGGTTGGATCCCAACACTTCTTTTGGAGAGAGACATACTCTTCTTTCATTGTTTAGAACACTCTAGTTTTCATTCTTATTGTTTTGTGAGTGTTCTCTTTTGCTAGCACTGGGTTTAGCCTTAGTTTTCTTGTGCTTTCAGCTTAGAACTTTTTAGTTCTTCCTTTTGGATTTGTGAGACAAGCTCACTGATATTTATTTATTATTATCTTTGTGAGTTCTTTAAAATAAGTTGGTTTGGATTGGAAAAGAGTAGGAAAGTTCATGCTTAAGTGGTAAAACGGAGCTTGTTTTTGACTATACCTTAGACTTTATCATGTCGTGCTTGATATTGTTTGGGCTTTATGCTTAGTGATTTTTGTTGTAGCATGACTTTTTATAAACAATTGAGATTGCTTAATGTGCCTTGAAAGAATCATGTCTTGTTTTAGCATATTAAAGCATATTATTGTGGTATTCTCCTTTGATGCTTTATTTGGGTTGACTTGGAGCATGCTCACACCATGTTAAGACTATACCAAGTCACTATAACCTCGATGATCATTTAGTTTTCGACTTGTAATATCACTTTATGATTTAATTAATGATGTTTTGTCGCTTTGCATGATTATGGCCATTATTTCTCTCTTAGTTGGTCGCTCCCAGTCTTTTGCTAGCCTCCGTAACCAAGTATGAGTTCTACTCATGCATCCAACTCCTAAAACCAAGTTATTCCAAAGAGTCCACCATACTTACCTATTAGCATTTGCTTTTCCAAGTATATTCATGCTTTTATCTACCTCCCAAATTAAAAAAATTATGTGAAAATTAGTGATTAAAGCTCTCACGAACTTGATGGCACACTTTATTTTCTTGCACTTAATAAACTTGAACCATTGTGTCCATCTTTGTTGCGTATATGCTTGCGCTTTATAAGTTGAAATTAGCAGAACCATGTATCATGGGGAACGCTTTCAACATTGCACTTGTACATTGTACCCTGTTGATATTATGTTCTTTTGCTTATGGATCCCGTTGGTGTGAAATAAAAGTGGAACTTGTAAGATCATGGAGTTTGTATATGTGTTAGAGAAATGCTTGGGCCGCTAGCCTAAGCCATGCCTAATCATGGTGGAAACTTGCAGCATAACCATAATGAGCACTCTATGAAGCATCCTTAATAAAAACCTATGCAAATAGCAAATAAAAAGATCGCTGAGATGCTCATTGTCTGCTTGCCTTGTCATTTTGATTATGGGATAGCTCCTGTATCATGTGCAAGGGGTACCCCATTGGCGGTTCTCTATGATACATATGTACTTACAATGACAAGAGCTTACTTGTGACTAAAGTTGAGTAACATGAGGTTCGGTCCTCGTAAGCAAGGGGCATGAGATTTCGGCTTATAACTTGTCAAGCATATCCTCTTAGTTGTGTCACTTTAACCTTAATCACCTAAAGATGCTTATGATAGGGGCAATGAGAGCTGAAAGCTAATAAGTACCATAATTTTTGGAAGCTCTTTATGAGACTTGAATCCCTGCTTCCTTCTATGAAGGCCTTTCTTTTACTTTTATGTCGAGTATCCATATTCTATATTTATGCACCTATTGAGAGAGCATAGTGGCCATTCTTAGTTTAATGTGCATTGTCCCAAGACTTGTTGATTGATGCATAACTTTGATATTGCTTGTTCTTAAACTATTTGTATCTAGTCACCTTTATGAACTTTGAATGTGTCCTATGAGGGACAAGCTGAATACCATTCTTATTATGCTTTCTTTATGTGAAACAAATAAACGTCTTACAAAGCATTGTTATTCATGAATCTTTTGTTTGTGCCTTTTCATGTTACATCATAGTTACTATGTCTTATTGTTAGAACTTTATCTTTCATGCTATGTTGAAGTACTATAATCCCAGCTATCCATGTTTTACAAATACTTTGATCAAGTTTATGATGGTGCATGTCACCTCAAAAATTATTCTTTCTTTTTATCACTTACCTACTCAAGGACGAGCAGGAGTTAAGCTTGGGGATGTTGATACGTTGCTAACGTATCTATAATTTTTGATGTTCCATGCTGGTTTTATATCTACTTTCTTATGTTTTGTCCACACTTTGGAGTACTTTTACACATTTTCTGGAACTAACCTATTAACAAGATGCCACAAAGCCAGTTGCCTGTTTTCTGCTGTTTTTGGTTCCAGAAAGTCAGAAAATGAATATTCTCGGAGTTGGACCGGACAAAAGCCAAAGTCGATATTTTACCGGAAGACTCACGGAGCCAGAAGATAAGACGGAGACGGGCCAGGGGCTAGCCACACCATGTGGTGGCGCAGGCTAGCCCTGGCCATGCCACCAGGTGGTGTGGGCCCCTGGTCCACCCACCGACCTTGCCTCTTCGCCTATAAGATGCCTCCCGATGCAAAAACCTTAAATAGAACAGCCTCCAGCCACGAAAAGTTCCGCAGCGTCGCCACCACCGAAGGGGAGATTCGGGGGACAGAAAGTCTCTATTCCGGCACCCTGCCGGGACGGGGAATTGCCCCCGGAGCCATCTCCATCGATCTCCACCGCCATCTCCATCGCCGTTGTTGATTCCCATGATGAGGAGGAAGTAGTTCTCTCTTGAGGCTAAGGGTTCTACCGGTAGCTATGTGTTCATCTCTCTCTATGCATGATCATATTGTGATCAGGAGCTTTGTAATTAAGTAGATCTACTTTGCTACTCAAGTGCTTTAATAGATCTCTGCTCTCCCCATCTGTGTGAAAGTGATAGCGTGCACACCATGGTGGCACTTAGGCTAGAGATTACAAATACTTGTTATGAGTTATATTTGGAGTTAGATGTCTCTATGAAATTGTGGTGTTTGTTGGAACCATCTAGTGCTCAAGGTGACAGTGTGGGGTTATCTAGATGGTGAAAGCGAACTTTGAGGTGTGCTGTTATAGCCCTACCATGGATTAGAGTGTCCAACCGGAGAGTAGTTCAGAGTAGTATCATAAAGAGAAGATATTTATATGAGAGTGTTCACTAGTGAAAGTATGATCCCTAGGCCTTGTTTCTTAGCATTGAAACACCCTTTGCAACTAGATCTATTACATGTTTGCTTGCTGCCATCTTTATTTCAGTTTGCCTTTAGTCTCTTCCACGCCATCAAGCTATTTTCTGGCACCATTGTCTTATATCTATACCATTTGTATTTCACTATCTCTTTGCCGAACTAGTGCACCTATACACTTGACAATTGTATTGGGTGTGTTGGGGACACAAGGGACTTCTTGTATCTTGATTGCAGGGTTGCTTGAGAGGGATACCTTTGACCACTTCCTCCCTGAGTTCTATAAACCTTGGGTGATCCACTTAAGAGAAACTTGCTGCCGTTCTACAAACCTCTACACTTGGAGGCCCAATAACTATCTACAAGAATGGAAGTGCGTAGACATGAGCAACAACTTCCCCAATCACTTCATGTGCGCCGTCATCAACGCGGGCGATACCGGCATCAATCGTGAAAGCACCGGCACCGGGTCTGGCACCGGACCGCCCAACGGCGGTATACCCAACGGCGGCATACCCAATGGCGGTACACCCAATGGTGGCCCCACCAACGGCGCGCCCACCAATAATAGGACCGGAGGAGAACCATCGCTCACGGGGAATGAGAATACCAGAGAGCGCATGTTGATCAGGCTCAACGACAACGAGTGGGCCCGCCGTGGAGAATCTCTCCGGGGCAATCCTCTACCCCCCAACACCTCGCAGGACATGCTGATGGGCTACCATTGGCTGCTAAAAGAAGAGTTCAAGCACCAACAGCAAGCAATCGTGTAACTCGAGGCGCGTAGAAAGGCGACAGATGAGTCGAGCCTTCGGCGAGCTGGACTCTCCTCCCACGGAGGATCCTCTTCCAAGGGCAACGAGTACCTGACCAACAAAAAGGTGATCTCGACTGGCCCACCTCACCGAGCAAGAGCGCGTAGAAGCCGCGAAGGTCCTCGAATTCAGTTCTATGACGGTGGATACGTAGGGCAACGTGCTCCCGAAGATGCCGCAAGCTGTGGTGACGGCGGCCACCATGTACCTCCTCAACAACCAACCACCGACTAGAGATCTGCGAGCTGCCATGCAGCGATCTACGATCGCGGGCTTGGGGTTAATCGAGGCTGCCCTCGACAAGGAGCCAACATCGGAGCCAAAGAAAAGCAAGGCTCTGGCAAAATGATACTCCTCACCCTCGTCCAGCGATGACAACCATGACCTGTCTCGGCGTCATCGCTCACGGCGGCACGATCGCGACTACGACGCGCGTGATGACATCATGCAGTGCAAAGTCGACAAAATGCGCACTAGACGCGCTTGTTCGACTGACTTGGAGGACGAGGATGTGGAACTCTACGGCGCCAGATGCATCAACAGAGCCATCAGGCAGAAGCGAATGCCTAAAGGGTTCAAACTCCCGTCGGAGAACCCAAAATTCAACGGCCTACAGGACCCAAAGATCTGGCTGGAAGATCACATCTCCTCCATCAGGCTCCACGACAGGAGTAGAAGCACGACCATGCAATGCCTACAATTGCAGCTACAGGGTGCCGCTTGCGCATGGCTCAACAATCTCCCTCGCGGATCCATCTGCAGCTGGGAAGAGCTAGTCTACAGCTTTGTGTGCAACTTCAAGGGCACTTACAAAAGGCCCGCATCAATCGAAGAACTACGAGGCTACCACCAGAGGTCCGACGAGTCACTGCGCTCGTACATCCAAAGGTGGTCTATTATCAAGAACTCTGCAGAAAGCATCTCGAAGGACCGCACAATCGACGCGTTCAACGGCGGCGTCCGCCGTAGAGTGCTCAGAGAAGAGCTGGGCCGTTCAAATCCCAAAACGATTGAACACCTGATGGAATTCGCGAATCGGTGGCGGAAGGAGAAGACTCGGTGAAAAACCGCACCTACTCTGATGACGATGATGACCTCGGGTGTAGACGCGGCCGTCGAGGAAAACGTTGAATGCGCATCTACAAAGACTGCGACGGGGTCAACATGGTCGCGGCTGGCTACGCCGACAAATGTGACGACAACCGCAATAACGGATATCACAGTGGAGGATACCGCGACGCTGGGAAAACCACGCAGGTGTGGCAACGCCGCACTCGTGAAGAGGCAGCCGCAACCTCCATCCACGACAAACTGTCCGGGCCATGCAACATGCACTTTTACATCGACAAGCACGGCGACAAGAAAAAGTCTAGCCACCTCCTAAAAGACTGCCGCGAGTTCCTCAAGCTCCATGAAGGCCTGGCGCAGATGAATCACGACGTGATCAATTGAGGCTACGCAGCCACCCCAGGCGCTGTGGCACATGGAGCTCCTCCACCACCACCCGGACCTCCACCACCCATGTCTGCACCAGTCCAGCAGCACGGAGGCGAACCATACCCACGACCTATGGGCAACATGGGGATGATCCAAAAAGGACGCTCCTCCAATCGCATGCAGAAGGCCATTACTCGCCAAGTCAATTTGGCAATAAATTGTCCACCCTCCACCACTGAGTACCTTAGTGTAAACGAGTCCTGCATCACTTTCGACAAGTGCGACCACCCGCGCCAAGTTCCTCGTCCAGGCCACTGTCCCCTCGTACTCAAGACGCAGATTGGGGGCTTCGATATGAGTCGCATCTTCATGGGCGGCGGAAGTGGCATTAATCTCATGTTCGTAAGTACCTTGCGAGCAATGCGGATCCCATTAACATGCTTGGAGGTGTCAGACACGATGTTCCACAGCATCGTCCCAGGGAAGGGCATATACCCCCTGGGCAAAATCAACCTCGACGTCATCTTCAGCACGCCGCAAAATTTTCGACGCGAGCGCATCGACTGGCCTTCACAGTACCACTGGATCCTCGGACGTGTAGCGTTCGCAAGGTTTATGGCAGTGCCACACTACGCCTACCTGCAGATGAAGATGCCTGGCCCAAATGGCATCATCACGATCAATAGAAACTTCGAGAGGTCCGATAGCTGCGACAGGGAATTCAACAGAATCTCCCAGTCCTTTGGTATGCACGAGGAGCTCGCCAAACTGAAGGAGTCGACAGACAACAGTCTGCCTCCCCTGAGCAGGCCAAGTTCATGTGACCTGCCCTTCGACTCATCGATGCACACGAAGAAAGTCTAGGTCCACCCAACGGACCCGACCAAGACAGCCCTCATCGCCAACAACTTGAGTTCCGCATAGGAACTCGCGCTCGTCTAATTCCTCCATGAGCACTGGGAAATCTTCGTCTGGTGTCCAGCGGACATGCCAGGGGTTCCCAGGGAATTCGTCGAGCACTCACTCAACGTGAATCTAGACGCAAGGCCAGTCAAGCAGACAATACAGCGACTCTCTGAACCAAGAGCAAAAGCAGTTGGAATGGAGATCAACAGACTCCTCGACGCAAACTTCATACGCGAGATCAAGGAAAGCACCTGGCTCGCTAACACAGTGCTTGTGCCTAAAAAAGACACAGATATCCTACGGATGTGCGTGGACTTCACCTCCCTGAATAAGCACTGCCCAAAGGATCACTTCCCGTTGCCACGAATCGACCAAATCATCGACTCCACCGCAGGATGTGAGCGCCTCTGCTTCCTCGATGCCTACTCAGTCTACAATCAGATTCGAATGAAGGAGGAAGACCAGGAGAAAACAACGTTTACAACGCCTTTTGATGTGTTCTGCTACAACACGATGCCCTTCGGGCTAAAAACGCAGGAGCCACCTACCAACGGTGCATGCAGGCTTGCCTCAAGAACCAACTTGGCCGCAATATCCAAGTCTATGTTGACGACATCGTCATCAAAACCAAGGAGGAGGCCACATTAATCGACGATATCCACGAGACCTTTGCTAACCTCGACCGCTACCGGATCAAGCTCAATCCGGACAAATGCGCCTTCGGCGTGCCATCTGGGCAGTTACTCGGGTACCTCATCTCTATGAGAGGGATCGAAGCAAACCCGAAGAAAATAAAGGCCATATTGGCCATGGAGAAGTTGGAGAACGTAAAAGGCATCCAACAGCTGGCTAGGAGAATCGCGGCGCTCAGTCGATTCATCAGTCGAATGGGCGAAAAGGCACTACCCTTCTACCAACTCCTCCGCAAGACTGACAAATTCGAGTGGACAGACGAAGCGCAAGAAGCATTCGACGACCTCAAGCGTCTACTGTCCACCTCGCCAGTACTGGTGACGCCTCGCGAAAAGGAACCATTACTGCTCTACATCTCCACCACCAACCAGGTGGTCTGCATGGTGCTCATAGTGGAACGAGCCGAAGAAAAAAAGTCCACAGGGTACAACACCCAGTATACTACCTCAGCAAGGTGCTCACGCCAACAAAGCAGCGGTACCCGCACTACCAGAAGCTGGCGTACGGCGTCTTCATGACAGCCAGGCAACTATGTTACTACTTTCAGGAGCACTCAATCGTGGTGGTAAATGATGCCCCACTCGGGCACATACTCAACAACCCTGACACCACTAGACGAGTTGCGCTCTGGGGCATAGAGCCGTCGCCACGCGACATCACATACGAGAAACGCAACACAATAAAATTGCAGGTTCTCCTGGACTTCCTCGTGCACTGGATGAAGAACTATCTCCCCGACAAACTAGATATGTCCGACCTCTAGACAATGCACTTCGACGGATCCAATCGCAAGGACGGAGCAGGCGCCGACGTCATACTAACATCGCCCCAAGGAGACAAGATGAAATATGTCCTGTGAATGCAGTTCACATCCTCCAATAATGAAGCTAGATACGAGGCCTTAATCCACGGGATGCGGATGGCAAAAGCCTGCGGCGCCAAGAGGCTCATCATCTATGGCGACTCCAAACTATTGGTTAACCAAATGATGCACGAGTGCGACGCACTGAGCGACAACATGATCGCCTATCGCGACCTCTACGACACACTCGAGGGTGACTTTGACGACTACGAGCTGTGGCACGTAGGTCGCGAGAGCAATGAAGAGGCGGATACACTCGCTAACATCGGCTCCACCTGCGCCCCTATACCACCTGGGGTATTCCTCGACCGCATCTGCGAGCGCTCCATCAAGCCCAAGGCTCCAGAGAAGAAAGCAAGCACGTCAACGGACTCGGGGGCTACGCCACCCAACGAGCCAATGGCACTCGATGACATGGAGCTCGATGCAGGAATCGAAGGGCCAATGGGCATCATGATGATCGAGCCATCTTGGACACAGCTATACATCACATACCTACTCAGCAAAAGGCTGCCAGATGACCCGACTGATGCGCGACACATCGCGCGATGATCCAAGGCATTCGCCCTCATCAACGGCGAATTATACAAGCGCATCATTACAGGGGTACTCCAATGGTGCGTCTCCAACAGGGACGGAAGGGCCGTCCTCCTTGACACATGAAGGCACCTGCGGGCATCATGCTAGCAGTCACGCCCTTGTTTCCAAAGCTCTGCGAGCTGGATTCTACTGGCCCACGGCCATGCGCGACGCCAAGGACATCATCCAGTGATGCAACGCTTGCTAGCGATTCACGGATAAACCTCATGCACCTGGGACAGAACTCAGGCCAATCCCATTGGCCTGGCAGTTCGCACAATGGGGAGTCGACATGGTCGGCAAGCTCCCAAGGTCCTCGCAAGGAGGTTATGTCTACCTCTTAGTCGCGGTCGACAAGTTCACCAAGTGTATCGAGGCCATGCCGGTGACGAATCAATCAGGCGCCAACGCTGTCAATTTCTTTGAGTCCATTGTCTACTATTTTGGAGTACCACGTATCATCATCACGGACAATGGGACAAACTTCACCTCTAAGGAGTTCCAGGAATTCTGCGAAACCTGGGAATCAACATAAGCTACGCCTCGGTAGCACACCCGCAGACCGACAGTCAAGTCGAAAAGGCCAATGGCCTCGTCTGCGGTGGAATCAAGAAACGACTCCTACGACCACTCGAACAAGTCGTTGGATGCTAGCGAAATGAGCTGCAATCCGTACTTTGTTGCCTACGCACAACTCCAAACAGCGCCACGGGATACACTCCATTCTTCATGGTGCACGGTGCTGAAGCGGTGTTACCCGCAGAAGTACGCTACAAAGGCCCACGGGTGGTTGCATACAATGAGAAGGAGTCAACTCTCGCACTCGAAGACTCCGTCGACCTCCTTGACGAGGCACGCGAGATAGCAGCGGAGAGATCAATGATCTACCAGCAGGGCCTCCGCAACTACCATAGCAGAAGGCTACGCCCCAGATCCTTCGTCGAAGGAGACCTGGTCCTGTGATTGAAGCAACAAGGGCATCTCAAGCTAGAGTCCCCTTGGGAAGGACCTTACGTGATTACAGAAGTAATCCCAGGTGGCGCCTATTGCCTTAAAGATTTCGAGAGCGGAGTCACATACTCCAACCCCTGGAACATCGCGCAGCTATGTCGTTTCTACCCCTAGTCATTTTTACATTACAAATAAGTCTATTCAGCCAGGCTACTTAGCCACACATTGTACCTCGTACTATTCTGCGAATAAATAAAGGTAAGTGCCCCAAAAATCTGTGTTTTTCCTTATTTACTTGCAATTTCATCACTCAGGGGCTATGCCACCCTTCACATCTTTTTTCTATGAACAAATCGCAGTATCCTGAGTAGCTGGCACAATACCAATCGAACCCTTGATAAACACCAACCTAGCTGCAACGCACCTGACAGGTAGGCAAGGTGCTGAGATAAACACAAGTCAGGCTAACGAAAAGGAACTGCAGAGTACAACACACTTGAACAATATATAAGCTAGTAAGCTCTTCACAAATCAATGGGTATTACATACACCCAATACAATCATACGAACTTTACAACACTTATACAATTATGTGCAGGATACAAATCACGCTACTTCTACAAGAGAAGAACGTTCGTCTGCTCCTCGAAGAAATTGACAATGTCCTCAGCTGGCCGATCAACCGCCTGATAATGCGGAACCATGTTCCAAGTCATTCCTTCTGGTGGAGGTGGCGGCCCAGCGGAAACAGACGCAACATCTACATCTGGCCTATGCAGTCGCACCAGCGACAACGCAGCTTTAGCACCAGCTACTAACTGCTAATGTACGCACTCGTGGACCACGCTCATATCCTAAAACTTCGCAAGAAGAGCCATCAGGATTGAAGGCACCATGTCGAGAGGAAAAATTACTTGATAAATGTTCCTGAGGTACGGCGCCTTCTTCAGGCATTGGAGCACTCGAGAAGAACGATCCTGCAGGGTCGCTAATGCAACTGCACGGTCGTGGTCCACCCAAAAGTACCCACTCGCCTGTAGCTGCTTTTGGGTCAGGTTGTTCATTCAAATGGCCACCGGGTCGTTCTCATCCCGCAGATGACAAGCGCTATCAACTACACCAAGCAAGAAGCAAAGTGTAAGGACAAGGCATCACCGCGATGGACTAAAATAAAAGATGAGAAGGCAGAAAGCTAACATTTAAATTGCTCATTCAACTATGCCACTTCTTCCAAGAGATACTTCTCGCGGGCGGTGCCCTTCTTAGCTTTTGACTTCCAAACATCTGCGTTACCATGGACGATGGGCAACTCATGCTCCAACTGCTTAATGTGGTCGCGCAGTCGCGAAAGCAATGACAGTTCCTACACCTTTAAACGCGGTTGCGCCGTGGTTTCAATGGTGGGAGGAGAGTCACGTGGATCACGAAGGACCACTCAACGTACCCTATCATAATCAAGAAAGAAGCAAATAAGGAACCAAGAATACATTGATAAAAGCGTGAATGCATTCAAGCACAACAAAGTTTTGACAGGGACACTCCCACAAAAGCATAGTTTAGACAAAAGGCAACTACAACTATTACATATTGGCAACTAAGGAGCAATCTGCTTCTTCGACTTGGACTTTGACTTCAGGGGCCTCATCGAATCCATGGCAGTCTCTGACACCACAGACTTTCTAGTGGTAGCCCCTGACGCCGCAGTCTTTGCCACCTTCTTCGCTCGTTGCAGCTCCGCAGAATATTTTGCGACGGTATCGATGGGCTATGGCCCATACTTACCACAGCCAGTAGTGAAGGGAGCAAACACTACCTATTGGCCATCCGCATCGACGGGCATCGCCTTGGAGATCACGGCGGGGTCCAGCTCCACACCATGGGCTTGCACCATCGCGAGTGCCATGGTGGCACCAACATATCGCTGGGAGTTCCTGAAATCCATGGGAATACCTCAAGTGAGAAATTCCACCAGGTCATCAAGGTTGTCGATCAGCCCGACCTTGGGAGTTAAGTCCTCATGAATGCGACTGAGCACACCCTTAGCCTTCCCCAACGTCTCCTGGGAGAATATCATTTTGCGGCCCGAAAGTTGGGGTGTACAGGCAACGCGGTACCCAAGTTCCCTGAAATCAGCTGGGATGACTACAGTTGGTGTGCCAAATACTCAGAGGGTCTTTTTCGGCACGAATTCAACTTTACGTTTCAATACAAAAAATCAGGCTAACGGCCGTCAAGTTGGCCCCCCTGTCAGTTATCGCCGTTATGTCGCTCCCATCGCTTAGGCGGGGTGGCTGTCACGTAGGCTTGCAGTGTTGGCACAGTGGATAGGACAACACCCCCTACCCAGTGTATTGACGTGACAAAACATGGCACATGTATCGGCGTTATAATTATTTTTTGTTTACTCAGAAGCTGGAACGGCCACCGCCACGCGTCTCTCCTTGGACTTCCGTCCCAATCGTTAACCACTACCTTAAAAGCATATTGACGGTTCCACCGTTCCCCTGCCTTGCAGAAACCACTCTTCTTCTTCCTGTCATCTATCTTCTTCCCGTCTTCTCCTTGCCGCCATGGAAGATCTACGCACTCTAGAGACAAGCTTCACTACCCATGACAATAAGAAGATAGACGTTGTCTACACCAACGAGGAGGAGACAGTGGTGCGTGTCCTGAGGATGTAAGAGGGTTGGCTTGGGATAGACGAGGACAAGTTTGTGGGATTGGACCTCGAGTACACCCCGGAGCACCCATATGAAGGGAGTGAAGTCGCCGTCGTTCAACTGGCCATGCGGAGACACGTCCTCGTCTACCACCTCTCCCGGTTTGTAGATCTGCTCTCTGTAGCTAACCGCTTTTAGGGTTTTCTCCTCTTGTTCTTTATCCACTTGCTCATCTTGCAACTACTGGATTTTATTTAGGACCAAATAAATTAGGGTTTGCCTATGTCTCAATCGACTGAGATTTTCTTTAGTCTCAATCACCTAAGAAAAGTGCAACCGTAGTTAAAAGAAATGTGCAACTCGTTTAGTCGACTGAGAAATAGCAAAACCGAATAAATTATGACAAGACAATGTTGAGAGTCTTGATCTTGCATTTACTAAACATTTCAAAATTATATTGAGATGATGATCTTGCATTGACAAAATATTTGTAGTTACAAATTTTGGTGATGACAAACTACATACTTTCAGGACTGACAGGAAATATCCGGCGCTGCGCCAGTTCCTTGTAGAAAAGGGAATTGTTTTCTACACTGTCGACACAACAACTGATTTTCCAAAATTTTATCAAGAGGAAATTATAATTCCTGTGCACAACTGTATCGATATTCAGCGTCTTGTCAAGATCCAGCGGGGATCGAGGAAGGATGGAATGGCATCACTCACAACTAGAATCCTCAATGAGTCGTACGACAAAATGAAGGAAGACTTCCCTATGGATAGGAACGATTTCTAGGACGAGTGGCCGTTGTCTGATATAAACCTGAAGTATGCAGCCATAGATGCTTACGTGACCTACCAGCTGTACAAGAAGATCCATTTTTTCTATGTTACCTCGTGTTTTGCCCTATTTGCAAGAGGGAAGACAAGCTTAGGGGAGCCCTTTGTAGAAAAAGCAGAATAGCTGAGTTTGAAGCTGCATATGCAAAGAAATTGGCTGCATCTGAAGCAGCTGACAAAGAGGCTGCAGAAGCAGCTGAAAGAGAGCTTGCAGCTGAAGAAGCAGCTGCCAGAGAGGCTGCAGCTGAAGCAGCAAATAGAGAGGCAGCATCTTCTAGCGGCAACAATCAGGCCTGTGATGCACCACTAATTGTCCCGCAGGACGCTGAAGATAGGGAAGCCAAGTCAGATGCCAGGTGGGACGAAGCATTTTGTGAGTTGTGGAGTACCTAGAATGGTCGCAGTTCGTCGCCTAGGAACGATGGCAAGCGCTTCAAGTGGTCTGATGAGGAGTGAATTAAATTTTACTTGTCAGTGTATGTTTCTGTTTTGTGGAACTCAGTTAGCTTGCCAAGATGTCTAGCGCCTCAAGAGATACTAGTAAAATAAATTTAACCCTTGTTGTGTTATGTTTATGTATGTGTCTTGTAGCTTGTCAAGATGGTAGCTTGTTAACTGGCAGTTTGAAAGAGTGCCATTTTCCTCTCTCGCTAAACATATATGTTTCATTTTCCCCAAATTGGTAGCAAATCTAGAGAAGATTCTCACTTCGATATTTTGTTCCCTTTTGGACCTCTTTTTGCCTCCGATCATGTAGCAAATCTAGAGCAGCAAATCACACCAGGCAGAATACATTCATTCAGAAAACAAAACAAATGTAGATATAGCTATGCGCAGCTAAATAGGAAATAGCGATAGAAAGTAGGTTGCTTAACGAGGTTCGATGCATTCAGCCAAAAATAGGATGCAAGCAAAATATAGAAAATCAAAAGAAGCTTCTTAGCAGCAGCAGCCGCCGCAGATGCAGATACATCCAACTTGACATCCAACCGGTTCATTCGCTAGCGCCTGCACCTCCCTCTGGCGCCTCCGCCACTTCTTGCTGCCCAGTCCCTTGATTTTGGGGGCCTTGGGCCTGACTGGAGGCATGCTACCCTCTTTGATGGCCACCCGCTGTAGGTTTCAGAGGTGAATGCCGAGAGCCCGGTGTTCAGCGATGTAGGCGTTGATGTTCACGATCTCGCGCTTGCCGCCTTTGTGGATGCCGGAGCCCGCGGCCTCTGCATGATTCAGTAAGGTGTTGAAGTCGGTGCCGCCGGCGTGACTCAACCAGCAATAGGAGATCCCCTTGCGGAAGGGGAATCTGTACTCACCGTGCCTGAGGAAGTCGTCGTACTGGCCAGCCCGCAGCCTCCTCAGCACCTGACGAGCCTTGGTGTGAATGGACTCGTCATCACTGCAGACGTCGCTGTCGGAAACCTATTGAAAGAAAAGGAAAATGGGGAAGTAGATGATGTAAGAAGATCGAGCAATCGAAATGCGAATAAGCGAATCCTAATAAACCAAGATCTAGCATCCAACAATGGGAACGGTAGAAGAACCAGGGGAGGGGAGCAAACCCTAGTTACCTCCGACCATGGGTCGTCGATGCCGGTGTCGTAGGGTAGCGATGTACTTATTTGGATCGTAGGTGCCCAAGAAGTGCATGATCTGCTTGTGACCGGCGGGGGCCACCTCGCCGGCAGGGGGCTCCTCCTCGGCGGCTCCGTCGGTAGCGGGGATGGGGGCCTGGACAGGAACGGCAGCTGCCATCGATGCCTTGACTAGGGCCTGGACAGGGACGGTGGCTGCTTTCAACACGTCGAGGGGGACCGACAAGGAGACAGGGGCCTCCTCGTCGGCAGCCACGGAGGCGACGATGGCCACCTTATCCTCCTCGGCCATCGCCGGCGCGGACGGGGTATTCTCGGGACTTTGCGAATGCTGGTGGGATAGTGGAGAAGGTTGCGTGGGGTCAGTGAGCGAGAGTGGGAGTGTGTGTGCGGAGAGGGGCTCTATAGTTAAGGTGGATAGAAGCAAGGCATGTTTCGTTGCACCACCGTGCAACGCGCCGCGCAGTCTACTGCACCGTGCACCGCGACACGCGCACGGTACGTCACGTTTTTTCCCGGGCCATGCATGGCAGTTCTATATTGAGCCGCATGCAAAGGGCGCACACACAATTTCTATGTACGAAGTTTGACACGACCCTAATATTGGCGATTGAGAGCTGCTGCGTAAAAATGGGATATGTCTTATTAAAATCAAGTGGCAATAAATTACAGCTGTCCATCGACGACCGTGCACTCGATGACGCATGCGTTGTGGCGTAGTAGTAGCAGTGGTAGGCTTTTCAGACTTGATTAAACATGACATGACCGCTCGACGACTTTTTCCATGGATGGCATCGTGTTCCTTCTTATAGAAGGCTCGCTGAGGGAGAAATCCGTGCTGTCTCACGCTGTACTGTGAAGGGAACGATGTGTGCAACGATCATCGTTGGATCGCACAGAATCAATTGTGGTGCGCACGATCCGCGTGACAACTGTGATAACCAATTAGGGAGTAGCAGACATGGTGAGCACATGTTTGTGCTTCTACGAAAGATAGAGAGGGGAGGGGCAAAACTGAGTAGTACCACATAAAACCAAGGGCGATACTGAGTAGTATAAAAATGGAAAGTGAGTGTCTTGTACAATGAAATACATCGTGGCATACATCAAATTATGCCAATATAGATCCAGTAGAGTTCATTGGATGTGTGTTCTTCTCATAAACCACATGGACCCGCTAGAGTTCATTGCATGTGTGTTCTTCTCATAGACCACAGCTAGAGTCATTGCATGTGTGTTCTTCTCACAAACCATATCATGAACCACACCCAGTGTTGCATGTGTGTTCTTCTCATTAACCACACATGGATCCACCAGTGTCATTGCATGTCTTCTCTTTTCATGAACCACAGTTAGAGTCATTGCATGTCTGTTCTTTTCACAAACAACATATCACTAGTGTCATTGCATGTGTGTTCTTCCCATCGACCACACATGGATCCACCAGTGTCATTGCATGTGTGTCCTTCTCACAAACCACATATGGATCCACCAGTGTCATTGCATGGGTGTTCTTCCCACAGACCACACATGGATCCACCAGTGTCATTGCATGTGTGTTCTTTTCACAGACCACGTAAGGATCCACCGGTGTCATTGCATGTGTGTTCCTCTCATCGACCACATATGGATCCACCGGTGTCATCGCATGTCTGCTCTTTTCATGAACAATAGTTAGAGTCATTGCATGTGTGTTCCTCTCATAGACCATAGATAGAGTCATTGCATGTGTGTTCTTCTCACAAACCATATCATGAACCACACCCAGTGTCATTGCATGTGTGTTCTTCTCACTAACCACACATGGATTCACCAGTGTCATTGCATGTCTGCTCTTTTCATGAACTACAGTTAGAGTCATTGCATGTCTGTTCTTTTCACAAACCACATATGGATCCACCGGTGTCATCGCATGTCTGCTCTTTTCATGAACCATAGTTAGAGTCATTGCATGTGTGTTCTTCTCATGAACCACAGCTAGAGTTATTGCATGTGCGTTCTTCTCACAAACCATATCATGAACCACACCCAGTGTCATTGCATGTGTTTTCTTCTCATTAACCACACATGGATCGACCAGTGTCATTGCATGTGTGTTCTTCCCATGAACCACACCAGTGTCACTGCATGTGTGTTCTTCTCACATACCACACATGGATCCACCAGTGTCATTGCATGTGTGTCCTTCTCACAAACTGCAGATGGATCCACCAGTGTCATTGCATGTGTGTTCTTCTCACAGACCACGTATGGATCAACCGGTGTCATCGCATGTTTGTTCTTCCCACAGACCACATAAGGATCCACTGGTGATTGCATGTGTGTTCCTCTCATAGACCACACATGGATCCACCGGTGTCATCGCATGTCTACTCTTTTCACGAACCACAGTTAGATTCATTGCATGTGTGTTCTTCTCATGATCCACAGCTAGAGTTATTGCATGTGTGTTCTTCTCACAAACCACATCATGTACCACACCCAGTGTCATTGCATGTGTGTTCTTCTCATTAACCACACATGGATCCACCATTGTCGTTGCATGTCTGCTCTTTTCATGAACCACAGTTAGAGTCATTGCATGTCTGTTCTTTTCACCAACCACATATCCCCAGCGTCATTGCATGTGTGTTCTTCCCATGGACCACACATGGATCCACCAGTGTCATTGCATGTGTGTCCTTCTCACAAACCACACATGGATCCTCTAGTGTCATTGCATGTGTGTCCTTCTCACAAACCACACATGGATCCTCTAGTGTCATTGCATGTGTGTTCTTCCCACAGACCACACATGGATCCACCAGTGTCATTGCATGTGTGTTCTTTTCACAGACCACGTAAGGATCCACCGGTGTCATTTCATGTGTGTTCCTCTCATAGACCACATATGGATCCACCGGTGTCATCGCATGTCTGATCTTTTCATGAACCATAGTTAGAGTCATTGCATGTGTGTTCCTCTCATAGACCACGGCTAGAGTCATTGCGTGTGTGTTCTTCTCACAAACCATATCATGAACCTCACCCAGTGTCATTGCATGTGGGTTCTTCTCATTAACCACACATGGATCCACTAGTGTCATTGCATGTCTGCCCTTTTCATGAACCACACTTAGAGTCATTGCATGACTTTTCATTTCACAAACCACATATGGATCCATTAGTGTCATCGCATGTCTGCTCTTTTCATGAACCATAGTTAGAGTCATTGCATGTGTGTTCTTCTCATGAACCACAGCTAGAGTCATTGCATGTGTGTTCTTCTCACAAACCATATCATGAACCACACCCAGTGTCATTGCATGTGTTCTTCTCATTAACCACACATGGATCCACCAGTGTCATTGCATGTGTGTTCTTCCCATGAACCACACCAGTGTCATTGCATGTGTGTTCTTCTCACAGACCACACATGGATCCACCAGTGTCATTGCATGTGTGTCCTTCTCACAAACCACAGATGGATCCACAAGTGTCATTGCATGTGTGTTCTTCTCACAGACCACGTATGGATCTACCGGTGTCATCGCATGTGTGTTGTTCTCACAGACCACGTAAGGATCCACCGGTGTCATTGCATGTGTCTTCCTCTCATAGACCACACATGGATCCACCGGTGTCATCGCATGTATGCTCTTTTCATGAACCACAAATAGAGTCATTGCATGTGTGTTCTTCTCATGAACCACAGCTAGAGTCATTGCATGTGTGTTTTTCTCACAAACCATATCATGTACCACACCCAGTGTCATTGCATGTGTGTTCTTCTCATTAACCACACATGGATCCACCAGTGTCATTGCATGTCTACTCTTTTCATGAACCACAGTTAGAGTCATTGCATGTCTGTTCTTTTCACAAACCACATATGGATCCACCGGTGTCATCGCATGTTTGCTCTTTTCATGAACCACAGTTAGAGTCATTGCATGTGTGTTCTTCTCATGAACCACAGCTAGAGTCATTGTATGTGTGTTCTTCTCACAAACCATATCATGAACCACACCTAGTGTCATTGCATGTGTGTTTTTCTCATTAACCACACGTGGATCCACTAGTATCATTGCATGTGTGTTCTTCCCATGAACAACACTAGTGTCATTGCATGTGTGTCCTTCTCACAGACCACACATGGATCCACCAGTTTCATTGCATGTGTGTTCTTCTCATAGACCACGTATGGATCCACCGGTGTCATCGCATGTGTGTTCTCTCACAGACCACGTAAGGATCCACCGGTGTCATTGCATGTGTGTTCCTCTCATAGACCACACATGGATCCACCGGTGTCACGCATGTCTGCACTTTTCATGAACCACAGTTAGAGTCATTGCATGTGTGTTCTTCTCATGAACCACACCTAGAGTCATTGCATGTGTGTTCTTCTGACAAACCATATCATGTACCACACCCAGTGTCATTGCAAGTGTGTTCTTCTCATTAAGCACACATGGATCCACCAGTGTCATTGGATGTCTTCTCTTTTCATGAACCACAGTTAGAGTTATTGCATGTCTATTCTTTTCACAGACCACATATCACCAGTTTCATTGCATGTGTGTTCTTCCTACAGACCACACATGGATCCACCAGTGTCATTGCATGTGTGTCCTTCCCATGAACCACACATGGATCCACTAGTGTCATTGCATGTGTGTTCTTTTCACAGACCACATATGGATCCACCAGTGTCAATGCATGTGTGTTCTTCTCACAAACCATATCATGAACCACACCCAGTGTCATTGCATGTGTGTTCTTCTCATTAACCACACATGGATCCACCAGTGTCATTGCATGTCTGCTCTTTTCATGAACCACAGTTAGAGTCATTGCATGTGTGTTCTTTTCACAAACCACATATGGATCCACCGGTGTCATCGCATGTCTGCTCTTTTCATGAACCACAGTTAGAGTCATTGCATGTGTGTTTTCTCATAAACCACATCTAGAGTCATTGCATGTGTGTTCCTCTCACAAACCATATCATGAACCACACCCAGTGTCATTGCATGTGTGTTCTTCTCATTACCCACACATGGATCCACTAGTGTCATTGCATGTGTGTTCTTTCCATGAACCACACCAGTGTCATCGCATGTGTGTTCTTCTCACAGACCACACATGGATCCACAGTGTCATTGCATGGGTGTCCTTATCAGAAACCACAGATGGATCCACCAATGTCATTGCATGTGTGTTCTTCTCACATACCACGTATGGATCCACCAGTGTCATCGCATGTGTGTTCTTCTCATATACCACGTAAGGATCCACCGGTGTCATTGCATGTGTGTTCCTCTCATAGAACACACATCGATCCACCGATGTCATCGCCTGTCT